>PISX010028509.1:0-21429 GCA_004024625.1 Mellivora capensis | reverse complement strand
AAATGTTGAAAAACAAAAATAAAACTGGTGGCATCTCATTACCTGATTTCAAGCTTTACTACAAAGCTGTGATCACCAAGACAGCATGGTACTGGCATCAAAACAGACACATAGACCAATGGAACAGAGTAGAGAGCCCAGATATGGACCCTCAACTCTATGGTCAAATAATCTTCGACAAAGCAGGAAAAAAATATACAGTGGAAAAAAAGACAGTCTCTTCAATAAATGGTGCTGGAAAAATTGGACAGCTATATGTAGAAGAATGAAACTCGACCATTCTCTTACACTGTACACAAAGATAAACTCGAAATGGATAAAGGACCTAAATGTGAGACAGGAATCCATCAGAATCCTAGAGGAGAACATAGGCAGTAACCTCTTTGATATCAGCCACAGCAACTTTCTTTCAAGATATGTCTCCAAAGGCAAAGGAAACAAAAGCAAAAATGAACTTTTGGGACATCATCAAGATCAAAAGCTACTGCACAGCAAAGGAGACAGTCAACAAAACAAAGAGGCAACCCACGGAATGGGAGAAGAGATTTGCAAATGACAGTACAGACAAAACGTTGATATCCAGGATCTATAAAGAACTTCTCAAACTCAACATACACAAAACAGATAATCATATCAAAAAATGGGCAGAAGATATGAACAGACACTTCTCCAATGAAGACATACAAATGGCTATTAGACACATGAAAAAATGTTCATCATGACTAGCCATCAGGGAGATTCAAATTAAAACCACATTGAGATACCACCTCACACCAGTTAGAATGGCCAAAATCAGCAAGACAGGAAACAACGTGTGTTGGAGAGGATGTGGGGAATGGGGAACCCTCTTACACTGTTGGTGGGAATGCAAGTTGGTGCAGCCACTCTGGAGAACAGTGTGGAGGTTCCTCAAGAAGTTAAAAATAGAGCTACCCTATGGCCCTGCACTTGCGCTACTGGGTATTTACCCCAAAGATTCAGATGTGGTGAAAAGAAGGGCCATCTGTACCCCAATGTTTATAGCAGCAATGGCCATGGTCGCCAAACTGTGGAAAGAAACAAGATGCCCTTCAACGGATGAATGGATAAAGATGTGGTCCATATACACTATGGAGTATTATGCCTCCATGAGAAAGGATGAATACCCGACTTTTGTAGAAACATGGACGGGACTGGAAGGGATTATGCTGAGTGAAATAAGTCAAGCAGAGAAAGTCAATTATCATATGGTATCACTTATTTGCAGAGTATAACAAATAACACGGAGGATATGGGGAGATGGAGAGGAGAAGGGAGTTGAGGGAAATTGGTGGGGAGATGAACCATGAGAAATTATGGACTCTGAAAAACAACCTAAGAGTTTGGAAGGAGCAGGGGGTGGAAGGTTGGGGGAGCCAGGTGGTGGGTATTACGGAGGGCACGCATTGCATGGAGCACTGGGTGTGGTTCAAATCTATGAATTCTTTTACGCTGAAAAGAAATGAAATTTAAAAAATAAATAAATAATTTTTAAAAAGAGGGAGGGTGTGGCCACGCATGAGCCTGGCTTTTAGAGCACTTTTTTGCAGGGATCGGACCGCAACCATTTGGGACCTCAGGCCAGGCCCAGGCAGTTTTCTGGAAGACCCATGCTGCCAGAAGGAAATTAGCGAAAGGTATCTGGCCAATTCTCACAAGCTTTCTGCCCAAATCAATATTGTTTTGGGCAGAAAGCTCATGAGAATAAGCCAGCGTAGGGTGGCCCTTCGGACAGCACTGTCCCCCGTGGCCAAAAGCACTTTCTCCCTTGGTGCATGTCGCAGCCATCCGGAAAACATGCCGACATGATGCGGCCCACCCAGGGGCCCGGAAGCAGGGGAGATTTCCCAGAGCAGAGTTGAGGGAGGGACTGCAGCAGGGCATCAGCCTCTGACTTTTCAGCCCACCATTGCGCCAAAAATTGGGGATGGCCTCAGTGGTGGCATGAAGGTTCCTCTCACTCTGAGGGTTTTCAGTGGCTCTGAAAGACACCATCTCTGCCTGGGTGGCAGGTGGAATCGAGGCGTGTGATTCAGAATTCCCAAATTGGAGGGCTCGAGGGACAGGACCCTGGAAAAAGAAGACTGAAAAACCATGTGAGGGTTAAGGCCCGGGCCTAGGGGCATGACAGGCCCCATCTGCCAGCGCCAGGGAGGATACCCCTGGAAGCTGAGTAGCAGGAGCTATTGGCCATGCCTGTGCCTGACTCAAGCAGAGCTTTCTGTCAGGGTTTGAGCCGGACAACTCTGGATCCCAGGCCAGACCCAGGAGGCAGGCCTGCAGACGTGCGGCACCCAAAGCGAGTTTGCCAGGGGTTTTCCAGCCAATTATCACGAGTGTTCTGCCCAAATCGGGATCTATTGGGGCAGAATGTTCATGAGAATTGGACGTCATTGGGCGGCCCTTCGGAAAGCCCTGTCCCCCATGGCCTAGAGAGCTTTCTCACTCGGGGCATGTCGCGGCCACCAGGAAAATGTGCCAAGGCGACACGGCCCACCGGGGGCTCCGGTGCAGGGGAGCCTTCCCAGAACAGAGTTGAGGGAGGGGTTGTGGCCGGGTCTCAGCCTCCGACTGTTTGGCCCAATGAGGCGCAGAAAGTTTGGGATGGCCTCGGTGGGGGCACGAAGGTTTCTCTCACTATGAGGCTTTTCTGCAGCTCTAAAAGGCACCATTTCCTCCTGGGTGGCAGGTGGTCTCGTGGTGCTCGACTCAGGGCTCCCCAATTGCAGGTCTCGAGGGACAGGTCCCTGGAAAAGGAAGACTGAGATACCAGGCGAGGGTTAGGGCCTGGTACTAGGGGCAAGGCAGGCCACATCTGCCAGCGCAAGGGAGGGTTCCCCCAGAGGGTGAGTAGCAGGAGGTGTTGGCCTCACCTGCACCTTACTCACAGAAGGCTTTCTGTCAGGGTTCGAACCGTGACAACTCGCGATCCAGGGCCAGCCCCAGGGTGCGGCCCTGCAGACATGCTGCGCATGAAGCGAGTTCACCAGGGGATTTCTGGCCAATTCTCATGAGCTTTCTGCCATATTTAAGTGAATTTTCATGGAAAGCTCGTTTGAATTGGCCTGTATTGAGAGGCGATTCGGCCCGCACTGTCAGCCGTGTTCTAGAGCCCTTTTTCACTCGATGCGTGTCGACACCCTTTGGGAATTGGTCCATGACCACAAGGCTCCCCAGAGGGCCACAGCACAGGGGAGGTTTCTGAGGGGAGAGTTGACATAGGGGTGGTGGCCACACATCAGCCTCCTAGTTCTAGGCCAGTGTGTCACTGATGGTAAAGGATAAGGTTAGGGCCTAGGAGCCAGAACCAATCTGCTGGTGCTGAGGCGGGTTCCCTTATGGGCTGAATTGAGAATGGGGATCAAGCAGCAAGGTCTGGGTTTTGTTATTGTTTGGGCCATCTGCAGTGAGGGTGGCCTCAGGAATGCATGTGGGTCTCTCGCGGTCTGAGGATCCTCAGCAGCTCTGAATTGAAGGGTTTCCTCCTCGATGGCAGGTGGAGTCCTTAGGTGTGACCAAGGGGTTCCCACTCTGGAGGGCTTTTGGGCCATATCTTTGGGCGCAGAAGCCTGAAAACACAAACTAGGGTTTGGGTTAAGGCTGAGGGGTATCCAGGTCTGATCCGCCAGTGCTGAGGTGAGAACCCTGGGGGCTGAGTCAAGCACAGTGGTCAGGAAGCACGTCAGACTGTGAGTTTGTGACTGGGGGGTGGTTGAGGTAGGGGGTGTCCTCAGGGAGGCATGAGGTTTGTACCATTCCTAGGTTTCTACATAGCTTTGGATGGCATGGCTTCCTCCTGGTGGCAGGAGGACTCGTGGGGTGTGGCCTAGAGGTCCCAATCTGGAGGGACAGTGCCAGTGTGGCTTTAGACCTGTGGTGGGTTTGGGAGCTGCATTAGGAGTCTGAGGAAGGCTCGGCAGTGCCGATTCACACCACTGGAGGGCGTGGTCAGCTGTGGTGTGAGAGAGCATGGTAGTGGTGGCAATGCTGCTTGCCACCACAGGAGGCAGTGGCGACCTGCCCTGGAAAACACACCAGAAGAGGGTTCTGTGCAGCCTGCTGGCTCTGAGGGCAGTGGGGAGGTGCTGGGTGACAGTCCTGGAAACGTGAGGCACTGCAGCTTCTTTCTACAGGACAGAGTGTTGGGCTGAAGACTCTGTTTCCCCAGGCTCAAGAGTGGTGGTAAGAATTGCTGGAGCCAGGCCCCCACTCAGACAGCGCTGTGCCCCTTTCCCCCAGGTTGGATGGGAATGTGCTTGTCAGAATGGTTCAGGAGGGTCCTCCCGGTGGGAGTCTGGAGCTGGGGGAACCAAACTCAACCCATGGTGCCTTTGGAACCGAGGATTTGAGTGTCTGTTTGGAAGAGTCTTTGCTTCTCCCAAAAGGACAAGGGCATTGGCCGGCTATAGAAGGAAGTGAATGACCACTTAAGGAACAAGCATGTGTCTCTCCTTCTCAGAGAGAATCGGAGCAGGTGTGTAGGCTTTAGGTGGGAGGTGCGTACTTATCCGCACCTGACAACCCTTCTTCGCTCTGCCTCCACGAGACCTGAAGTTTGGAAATCAGCATCTGAATCCGTCATGTAGTTTGTCCCAGGACGTCAGCATTCAAAGAAAACAGCAGGCCCATGGGGCACAGTGGCACATCCATGCCAGCATAGGAGGTAAAATTTCTCTTTCACCCCAACCATCCTGGCTTTTCTCTCATCTCCAGTGGAGCCAAAAAGTCACACGAACACAGCTGTCAGCAATGGAGAGTGGGTACTCGTGTTCCTGAGTTTCCCTGCAGGAGCACCTGGCAGGGGATCTCATTTTCTCTGCTTATTTCTGACTCACAAAGGTATTTGGAACATGTCTTTCCTCGGCAATCCCTTGGATTCAAAAAGGAAGATGAGATGGTCTCCGTGTGTTTTGGGACCTAGAATGTGTTCCTTCATCTAACAGCGTTGATTCCATGGGTCCAAGGCTGTGGTGGAATGGCCGGCTTCTAGAGTGAGGTGCCTGTTTGTGGTCGGAGAGAGGCTTGAATGATGGCTTCTCCTTTGTCCAACGCGACGTATCCTAATGGATTTGTCTTTTTTATCCAAAGAGATCTGATGAGGGCAGAAGGAACATTCAAAAAGATTCCAAGGAGCCTTGGACGATTGAAAAGGGAAGCTTGACTTTCTAGTTTCACTCAGTGGACCATCTAGAGAGGTGTACATGGCATCCTTTCTCTGCAGTTTCATGGGTGGTGAAGTCAGAGGGAGAGTCTTTGGGAATTCTACTGGACAGAGGCATCCTGATGGCTTCGCAGGGCATGGTGTCAGAACCCTGGGGTGAATTTCTGGGGCTGCTTGCTGGACACTGTCTGAGTCATGTTATCCCCCAGGTTTTCTGTTTCCTCCTGGGGGAATTGCTGGCAGGCAATGTTCTGCTTCCAGTGGAACCCTCCCACACTGTCGGTGGGCATGCGAGTGGTTGCAGCCACTCTGGAAAAGAGCATGGTGGTCCCTCAAAAGCTAAAAACTGAGAAACCCTAGGATCCAGCAGTTGCCCTCCTAGGTATTTCCCCAAAGGGCACAAATGGCACATTCAATGGGATATAAGCACCGTGATGTGGACACCAGCATTATCAACCATAGTGAAACGGTGGAGGGAGTCCCAATGTCCATTCACTGATGGGCGATATGGAGATGGATAGATATATAGATGAATGTAGATATCTAATCTCCCACATATTCTTAATGGAAGAGGAGCCAGGTTCAGAAAGAATGAAATCTTACCATTTGCCAGGATGTGGATGGAGCTAGAGTGGATTTAGCTAAGCAAAATCAGTAAGAAATGACCTATAGCCTATAATTTTACTTCTATGGAATTTCAGAAAGAAAAGATGAACATAGTGAGGGGAGAAAGATAGGTCAATGAGGAAAGAGACTCAAACTTAGAGCACCAACCGAGGCTAGAGAGCAGGGGTGTGGAGGGGAAAGTTACAATGGGTGACGGCTATTAGGGAGGGCACTCGTTGTGATGAGCTCTGGGTGTTCTGTGCAGGCAAGGAATCATGAAATCCTACCCCTGAAGCAAAGGAATGAACACTGCATGGAAACAAATTAGAATGGAAGTCAAGGAAGGAAAGAAGAAGACCATGTTCTACTTCATGAAGAGTGAGCTAAAAATGGAGTGATTTTCACTCTCTTGTTCTCTTGATGATCATTTGCAAACACACTGTGGTATGATACACTAGTTTCTGTTTGCATAAGGAGCCCTCAGAAAGCTGCCAGGAAGATTCAGATGTCAGAGCATGTCCATGTTCCATGGATATGTTCCTTCCAGTTTCCCAGGTACAAAGCTAAATGGAGAGAAATAGAGAAGAGGAAAGGAGGTGTTAAGCAGTCAGGAGGTAGCCTTCCCCCTTTGTCAAGAAAGCCTTGGGCTGATGTCAATTGAGAAGAAGGAGAGGGGATCCCAGAGCTTTGCGGCAGGCAGGAGACCTGGAGGTCTGCCTAGAGCTGACAGGGGTCCCTGAGGAGAGCTGAGGTAGGGGAGTGGCAGGCCTGAACTGCTGGTCTGGAGGTGGGTTCCCCAAGGAACTGAGTTGATAATGGTGGTCAGGTGGCAGGCACATCAGGCTCCGGGAGGCTGCAGAACGTGGGGGTGTACTCATGGGAACACGGATTTTTTTCACTGGCTCTGATGGCCCCGTGCAGCTCCAAATGGACTGGTTACTGCTGGGTGGAAGGGAGACTCCTATGGTGTGACTTCAGGGTTCCCAAGCCAGAGAGTTTGCGGGACAGGCCCCTGTAGAAGGAAGCCTGAAAACACAACTTAGGGTTAGGGTTATGGCCTAGGGGAATGGCTGCTCTGATCTGCCGGTGCCAATGCGGGGTACCCTCCAGGTTGAGTTGTGGAAGTGAGACCAGAAGGGTGGCAGAATCTGGGTTTCAGGCCAGGGGGACTGCTGACTGTGTGGGTGGTTTAGAAGGGAGACGAGGTTACTTCAGCTCCACTCGGGATGGATTTCGGAGGAACACTCGTGAGAATTGGCTGCCATTAAGGGGCCTGGGGAACACCCTGTCCCCCATGGCCGAGGGCAATTTCTTGCTTGGGGCATGTTGCAGCCACCCGGACAATTCACCGAGACAAAGTGGCCTACGCAGGGGCCACATCTTATGGGAATTAACCCGGAGCAGAGTTGTGGAATGGGTTGTGGCCCGGCATCAGCCACCAACCTTGCAGGCTGCTGTGGCGCCCAAGATTGGGGCTGGTCTCATTGGGGGCATGAAGGTTTCTCTTGCTCAGAGGCTTTTCCCAAGCTCTGAAAGGCACCATTCCCGATGGGGTGGCAGGGAAACTCATGGCGCGGGACTCAGTGTTCCCCAATTGGAGGGCCCATGGGAAAGGACCCTGGAAATGGAAGGCTTAGAAAGCAGGTGCAGGTATAGGACAATGCCTAGGGGCAAGGAAGGCACCATCTGCCAGCGCCAGGGAAGGGAGCCCCAGAGGCTGAGGAGCAGGAGGCGTCAGCCCCATCTGCTTTTGCCTGACTCATGGAGGGCTTTCTGGCAGCACTCAATCCGTGACCACTCAGTATCCCAGGCCAGGCCCAGGAGGCAGCCCTGCAGACGAGTGGCACCCAAAGCGAGTTAGCCGGGTGTTTTCTGGCCAATTCTCATGAGCGGTCTGCCCAAATCGGGATTGATTTAGGCAGAATGCTCCTGAGAATTGGCTGGCATTGGGAGGCCCTGCAGAAGGCCTTGTTCCCCAGGGCCAAGAGCCCTTTCTCGATAGGGGCATGTCACAAACACCCGGAAAACATGTCAAGATGAGGAGGCCCACCTGGGGGACCCGACACAGGAGAGCTTTCCTGGAGCAGAGTTCATGGAGGGCTTGTGGCTGGGCGTCTGCAAAAGACGTTTCTGGCCAATAGGGCGCCGAACGTTGGGGGTGGCCTCAGTGGGGGCAGGAAGGTTTCCCTGGCTACGAGGCTTTGCCACAGCTCTGAATGGCACCATTTCCGCCGGGGTGGCAGCGGGACTCGTGACACAGGACTCATGGCTCCTCAGGTGGAGGGCCCGAGGGACTGGACTCTGGAAATGGAAGGCTGAGAAAGCAGGCGAGGGTTCAGGCCCAGTCTTGGCCTCGGCAGGCCCCATTTGCCAGTGCCATGGAGTGGACCCCCAGAGTCTGAGGAGCAGGAGGTGTCGGCCTTGTCTGCACCTGAGTCTCAGAGAGCTTTCTGGCTTGGTTCGGACGCGACCCCTCTGGATTCAGGACCATGCCCAGGGGGCGGAACTGCAGACATGAGGTGCCCGAAACGAGTTTGCCGGGTGTTTTCTGGCCAATTCTCACGAGCGTTCTGCCCAAATTGATACCGATTTGGGCAGAACGCTCGTGA
The DNA here is from genome assembly GCA_004024625.1 of Mellivora capensis. Classification (NCBI taxonomy): domain Eukaryota; kingdom Metazoa; phylum Chordata; class Mammalia; order Carnivora; family Mustelidae; genus Mellivora; species Mellivora capensis. The sequence goes on along the minus strand of PISX010028509.1, from coordinate 13,035 downwards.
GAATTGGCCGGTGTTGAGCGGCCCTGCGGATTGCCCTGTTTCCCGTGGGCCAGTACCCTTTCTCGCTCAGGGCTTGTCGCGGACACCCGGAAAACGCGCCGAGACAACAAGGCCCACGCGGAGGCCCGGGCAGAGAGGAGCTCTCCCAGAGCAGAGTGGAGGGAAGGGTTGTGGCTGGGGCGTCCTCCAACTTTTCGTTTGGTTGGGGAGCCCGAGGATGCGTCTGGCCTCTGTGGGGAAACGAATGTTTCTCTCACTCTAAGGCTTGTACGCGGCTCCGAGAGGCACCGTTTGCGCCGGGGTGGTAGGGAGACTTGTGGCGCAGGACCAAGGTTTCCCCAGTTGGAAGCCCCGAGGTACAGGTCCCTGAAAACGGAAGGCTGAGAGAGATGGCCAGGGTTCGTGCCTGGGCCTAGGAGCAGGCCCGGGCCCACCTGCCAGCGCCAGGGAGTTGAACCGCAGAGGCCGAGGAGCAGGAGGTGTCGGCCTCGCCTGCACCTGACTCACGGAAGGGTGTCTGGCTCGGTTCGGCCGCGACCCCTCGGGATCCCAGGCAAGGCCCAAGGGGCACATCTGCAGATGTGCGGTTCCCGAAGCGAGTTTGCCAGGCATTTTCTGGCCAATTCTCATGAGCGTTCTGCCCAAATCGGGGTCAATTTGGGCAGAACGCTCATGAGAATTCGCTGGCTTTGGGCAGCCCTGCGGACTGCCCTGTTCCCCATGGCCGAGGGCCCTATCTCGCTTGGGGCATGGCGCGGACACCAGGAAAAGGAGCGGAGATGACGTGGCCCACACGGGGGCAATGAAGGGGAGTTTCCCAGAGCAGAGTAGAGGGAGGAGTGGTGGACTGGCGTCCTCCTACGACTTTTCCGGCGGGCCTGAGCGCCCGAGGATGGGGCTGGCCTCTGTGGGGGAATTAAAGTTTCCCTCATTCGAAGGCCTGTAGGCAGCTCCAAAAGGCACCCTTTGCAATGGGGTGGTAGGGAGGCTCGTGGCATGGGGCTCAGGGTTCCCCAGTTGGAGGCCCCGGGGGAAAGGTCCCTGGAAATGGAAGGCTGAGAGAGCAGGCGAGGGCTTATACCCGGTCCTTGGGGCAGGCCCTGGCCCATCTGCCAGCGACAGGGCGTGGTACCACAGAGGTTGAGGAGCAGGAGGCGATGCCCTCGCGTGCGACTGACACACAGAAGTCATTCGGGCGGGGTTCAGAAGCAACCCCTCGGGATCCCAGTCCTGGCCCAGGGGGCAGACTTGCAGACTTGTGGCACTGAAGTGAGTTCACCAGGTGTTTTCCGGCCAATTCTCACGAGCATTCTTCCAAATCGGGATCGATTTAGGCAGAACGCTCGTGAGAATTGGCCAGTGTTGGGGAGCCTTGCGGACCGCCCTGTTCCCCGTGGCCAAGGGCCCGTTCTCACTCGGGGCATGTGGCAGACACCCGGAAAACATGCTGAGATGACACGGCCCACCAGGGGGCCCCAGCGCAGGGCAGCTTTCCTGGAACAGTGTTGAGGGAGGGGTTGTGGCCGGGCGTCTGCCTCCGACTTTTCGGGCGGCTGAGGCGCCCCAGGATGCTCCTGGCCTCTGCAGAGGAATGCAGGTTTCTCTCGCTCGATTGCTTGTATGCAGCTCTGAAAGGCACCATTTGATCCAGTGTGGTAGGTAGGCTGGTGACGCGGGACGCCAGGATCCCCAGTTGGAGGCCCCGAGGGACAGGTCCCTTGAAACAGAAAGCTGAGAGAGCAGGACAGGGTTCATGCCAGGGCTTCGGGTCAGGCCCGGGCCCACCTGCCAGGGCCAAGGAAGGGACCCACGGAGGCTGAGGAGCAGGAGGCATCGGCCTCACCTGAGGGAAGTGTTGTGACCTGTGTTCCACCGCAGAAACCAGCCACATCCAAGGGCGCACCAGCCACCCGAAATATCGGAGGCAGACACCCGGCCACAAACCCTCCCTCAACTCTGTTCCGGGAAAGCTGCTCTGCACTGGGGCCCCCGGATGAGCCGCGTCGTCTCGGCGCGTTTTCCGGGTGTCTGCCACATGCCCAGAGCGAGAACGGGCCTTCTGCCTCCGGGAACAGGGCGGTCCGCAGGGCTGCCTAACGCTGACCAATTCTCACGAGCATTCTGCCCAAACCGATTCCGGTTTGCAAGAACGCTCATGAGAATTGGCTGGAAAACGCCCGGCGAACCCTGTTTTGGGCGCCGCTCGTCTGCAGGTCCTTCCCCTGGCCCTGGCCCAGGATCCCTATGGGTCACGTCCGAACTCCGAGGAAAATGTCGCCCTGAGTCAGGCGCAGGCGAGGCTGAGGCCTCCAGCTCCTCAGCCTCCCCGGGTCCCCTCCCTGGCGCTGGCAGGTGGGTCCGGGCCTGACCTGAAGCCCTGGCACGAACCCGGGCCTGTTCTCTCAGCCTTCCGTTTCAAGGGACCTGTCCCTCGGGAACTCCAACTGGGGAACGCTGGGTCCCGCACCACGAGTCTCCCTACCACCTTGGCGCAAACGGTGCCTTCCAGCAAGAGAAACCTGCATTCCCCCGCAGAGGCCAGCTGCATCCTGGGGCGCCCCTGCCGCCCAAAAAGTCGGAGGCCGAGGCCCGGCCACAACCCCTCCCTCTACTCTGCTCAGGGAATGTGCCCTGCACCAGGGCCCCAGGGTGGGCCACGTAGTCTCGGTGCGTTTTCCCAGTGTCCACCACATGCCCCGAAAGAGAACTGGCACTCGGCCTCGGGGAACAGGAATGTCCGCAGGGCTGCCCAACGCCGGCCAATTCTCACAAGCGTTCTGCCCAAACCGATCACCTTGGTGCAAACGGTGCCTTTTTGAGCTGCGTACAAGTCTTCGAGCGAGAGAAAACTGCATTCCACCGCAGAGGCCAGCCGCATCCTGGGGCGCCCCAGCCGCCTGAAAAGTCGGAGGCAGACACCGGGCCACAACCCCTCCCTCAACTCTGCTCCGGGAAACCTGCCCCGCCGGGGCCCCCAGGTGGGCCGCGTCTTCTCGGCATGTTTTCCGGGTGTCCGCCACATGCCCTGAGCGAGAATGGGCCCTCAGCCACGGGGAACATGGCTTTCCGCAGGGCTGCCCAACGCCGGCCAATTCTCACGAGCGTTCTGCCCAAATCGATCCCAGTTTGGGCAGAATGCTCATGTGAATTGGATGGAAAACGCCCAGCGAACTCACTTCAGGGGCTGCACTTCTGCAGGTCTGCCCCCTGGGCCTGGCCCGAATACCAAGTGGTCACATCCAAACCTCACCAGAAAGCACTCCGTGACTCGGGAGCATGGGAGGCTGCTGCCTTCTGCTCCTCAGCCTCTGAGTGTCCACTCCCCAGCGCTGGCTGATGGGCCCTGGCCTGCCCCGAGCCCTGGGTGTGAACCCTCGCCTGCTCTCTCAGCCTTCCATTTCCTGGGACCTATCCCTTGGGGCCTCCAACTGGGGAACCCAGAGTCCCGTGCCCCAAGTCTTGCTAGCATCCTGGTGCAAGTGGTGCCTTTCAGAGCTGCATACAAGCCTTCGAGTGAGAGAAAGATTCGGTCCCCCACAGGGGCCAGATCCAATCTTGGGAGCCCCAGCCGCCCGACCTGTCGGAGGAGGACTCTCGGCAGAACCCCTCCTTCAATTCTGCTCCTGGAAAGCTCCCCTGCCCCTTGGCCCCCTGGTGGCCGCGTCGTCGTCTGGGTGCACTTTTTAGGTGTCTGCGTCATGCCCCAAGCAAGAAAGGGCCCTCGGCAAGGGGGAACAGGGCGGCCCGCAGGGCCACACAGCAACAGCCAATTCTCAGGAATGTTCTGCCCAAATCGATCCCAATTTGGGCAGAATGCTCATGTGAATTGGACGGAAAATGCCAGGTGAACTCGCTTAGGGCGCCGCATTTCTTCAGGTCCATCCCCTGGGCCTGGCCCGGGATCCCAAGTGGTCACATCCGAACCCCACCAGAAAGCCCTCTGTGACTTAGGCCCATTAGAGGCCAAAACCTCCAGCTCCTCAGCCTCCGCAGTTCCACTCCCTGGTGCTGGCAGATGGGCCCGCGTCTGCCCCGAGTCCCGGGCACGAACCCTCGCCTGCTCTCTGAGCCTTCCGTTTCCAGGGACCTGTCCCGTGGGACCTCCAACGGGGGAACCCTGTGTCCTGTGCCACGGTCTTGCTACCACTCCAGCGCAAATGGTTCCTTTCTTAGCTGTGTACAAGCCTTTGATCAAGTGAAAGATTCGTTCCCCCACAGGGGCCAGCCCCATCCTTTGGGCGCCCCAGCCCCCCAACAAGTCGGAGGAGGATGCCCAGCCTCTACCCCTCCCTCAACTCTGCGCCGGGAAAGCTCCCCTGAGCCGGGGCCCCCGGGTGGGCCACGTCGTGTTGGCGTGTTTTCCGGGTGGCCGAAACATGACCCGATGAGAAAGGGCCCTCGGCCACGGGGAAAAGCGCGGTCTGTAGGGCCGCCCAACGCCAGCCATTTCTCATGAGCGTTCTGTCCAAATCAATCTCGACTTGGGAAGAACGCTCGGGAGAATTGGACAGAAATCGCCTGGCTAACTCGCTTCAGGTGCCACATGTCTGCAGGTCCGGACCCTGGGCCTGGCCCGGGATCCTGAGGGGTCACGTCCAAACCCTGCCAGAAGGCCCTCCGTGACTCAGGAGCAGGGGAGGCCGCAGCCTCCTGCTCCTCAGCCTCTGCAGGTCCACTTCCCAAGGCTGGAAGATGGGCCCAGGCCTGCCCCAAGGCCCGGGCTCAAAGCATCGCCTGCTCTCTCAGCGTACCGTTTCCAGGGACCTGTCCCTCAGAGCCTCCAACTGGGGAACCCGGGGTCCCGCGCCACGAGTCTCCCTACCACCCCGGCACAAATGGTGCCTTTCTTAGCTGCATACAAGCCTTCGAGTGAGAAAAGATTCGTTCCCCTGCAGTGGCCAACCCCATCCTTGGGCGCCCCAGCCGCCTGACAAGTCGGAGGAGGACTCCCGGCCCCAACACCTCCCTCAACTCTGCTCCAGGAAACCTCCCCTGCACCGAGGTGCCCGCGTGGGCCGTGTCTTCTCTGCACGTTTTCTGGGTGGCCGTGCTATGCTCCGTGTGACAAAGGGCTGTGGGTCCATGGCAACAGGGCGTTCCACAGGGCCACCCCACACCGGCCAGTTCTCACGAGCGTTTTGCACAATTCAATCCCGATTTGGGTAGAATGCTTGTGAAAATTGGCCAGAAAACACCCGGCAAACTCGCTTCAGGCGCCGCACATCTGCAGATCTGCACCCTGGGACTGGCCCAGGATCCCAAGGCCTCGCGTCCAAATCCCACCAGAAAGCACTCCATGAGTCTGGCACAGGGGAGGCCAACACTTCCTGCTCATCAGCCTCCGCGGGTCCACTCCCTGGCCCTGGCAGATGGCCCTGGGCCTGCCCCGAGGCCCCGGCACAAACCCTCGCCTGCTCTCTCAGCCTTCCGTTTCCAGGAACCTGTCCCTCAGGGCCTCCACCTGGGGAACCATGAGTCCCGTGCCGCGAGTCTCCCAACCACCCCAGTGCAAGCGGTGCCTTTTGGAGCTCCCTTCAAGGCTTCGAGCTAGAGAAACATTCGTTCCCCACAGAGGCCAGCCCCATTCTTGGGCTCTCTACCCGCCGAAAATTCAAAGGAGGTTGCCCGGCCACAACCTCTCCCTCAACTCTGCTCCGGGAAAGCTCCCCTGCGCCAGGGCCCCTGGGTGGGCCACATCATCTCAGTGCATTTTCCGACTGTCCGTGACATGCCCCGAACGAGAAAGGGCCCTCTGCCACAGGGAAAAGGGCAGTCCGCAGGGCTACCCAATGCCGGCCAATTCTCCCGAGCGTTCTGCCCAAATCGATCCCAATTTGGGCAGAAGGCTCAGGAGAATTGGCTGTAAAACGCTGGGAAAACTCGCTTCGGATGCTGCATCGGCCTCCAACTGTCCGCCCCCGGGCCTGGCACAGGATCCCAAGGGGTCGTGTCCAAACCCCACCAGAAAGCCCTCTGTGAGTCAGGCACAGGCGAGGCTGATGCCTCCTGCTCCTCAGCCTCTGCCTGTCCACACCCTGGTGCTGGCAGATGGGCCCGGGCCTACCCTGAGGCCTGGGCACGAACCCTGTCCTGATCTCTCAGCCTTCTGTTTCCAGAGACCTGTCCCTAGGGGCCTCCAACTGGGGAACCCTGGGTCCCGCGCCACAAGTCTCCCTACCACACTGGCCCAAACGGTGCCCTTCGGAGCTGTGTACAAGCCTTCGTGCGAGAGAAATATTCGTTCCCCCACAGAGGCCAGCCCCATCCTTGGGCGCCCCAGCCGCCTGAAATGTCTGAGGTGGACACCCAGCCACAACACCTTCCTCATCTCTACTCTGGTAAAGCTCCCCTGCGCTGGGGCCCCTGGGTGGGCCGCGTCATCTTGGCACGTTTTCCAGGTGTCTGCGACATGCCCTGAGCAAGAAAGTGCACTCGGCCCTGGGGAACAGGGTGGTCTGCAGGGCTGCCCGACGCCGGCCAATTCTCACGAGGGTTCTGCCCAAATTGATCCCAATTTGGGCAGAACGCTTGTGAGAACTGGCCAGAAAACGCCCGGCGAACTCGCTTCGGGCGCCACACTTCTACAGGTCCGCCCCCTGGGCCTGCCCAGGGATCCCGAGTTGTCGCATCTGAACGCCGCCAGAAAGCCCCCTGGGAGTCAGGCTCAGGAAAGGCCGATGCCCCTGCTCCTCAGCATCCTGGGTCCCCTCCATGGCCTTGGCAACTGGGGCCTGCCGAGGGGCCTGCCCAAACCCTCGTCTGCTTTCTCAGCCTTCCGTTTCCAGGGTCCAGTCCCTCGGGCCCTCCACCTCAGCAGCCCTGAGTCCCGTGTCACTAGTCCCCCTGCCACCTCGGCGGAAACGGTGCCTTTCAGAGCTGCAGCAAAGCCTCGTAGCCAGGGAAATCTTCGTGCCCCCACTGAGGCCACCCCCCAAACTTCGGCGCCCCATTGGCCGGAAAAGTCTTTTACAGACTCCCAGCTGCAAGCCCTCCCTGAACTCTGCTCCAGGAAAGCTCTCCTGCGTCGGTGCCCCCGTGTGGGCCGCCTTGTCTCAGCACTTTTTCTGGGTGTTCGTGACATGCCCCGAGGAAAAAAGGGCTCTTGACCAGGGGGACAGGGAGTTCCGCAGGGCCGCCCCACGCCAGCCATTTCTCAAGAGTGTTCTGTGTAAATTGATCCCAATTTGGGCAGACCGCTCAGGAGAATTGGCCGGAAAACTCCCGGCGAACTCGCCTTGGGCACCACTCGTCTGCAGGGCTGCCCCCTGGGCCTGTCCTGGGATACTGAGTGGTCATGGCTTGAGCGCTGCCTGAAATTCCTCCATGAGTCAGGCAAAAGCAGATGGGGCCGAGGCCTCCTGCTCCTCAGCCTCCGGGGATCCCCTCCCTATCGCTGGTAGGTTGGGCCTGCCTTGCCCCTAGGCCTGGTCCTATACCCGCGCCTGCTTTCTCAGCCTTCCATTTCCAGGGTCCTGTCCCGCAGGCCCTCCAACTGGGGAACCCTGATTCCCGCGCCACGAGTTCCCCTGCCACCCCAGCAGGAATGGTGCCGTTCAGAGCTCGGGAAAAGCCTCCGAGCGAGGCTTTGTGCCCCCACTGAGACCAGCCCAAATGTTGGGCGCCACAGCAGCCCGCAACATTGGTGGCTGACGCCAGGCCACAACCCATCCCACAATTCTGCTCCGGGAAAATTCCCATGCGATGTGGCCCCCGCGTGGGCCACTTCATCTCGGTGTATTGTCCTGGTGGCCACGACATGCCCCAAGCAAGAAAGTGCCCTCGGCCATGGGGGACAGGGTGGTCCCCAGGCCCCTCAATGGCAGCCAATTCTCATGAGCATTCTTCCGAAATCCATCCGGATTGGAGCAGAAGTAACCTGGTCTCGCTTCTAAACCACCTGCCAATTCAGCAGTCCCCCTGGCCCAAAACCCAGATTATGACACCCTTCTTATCACACTTCCTCCTCTCAAATTGGAGGGGAGCCCGCACTGGCACCGGCAGATCAGACCAGCCATTCCCCTAAGCCATAACCCTAACCCTAAGTTGCATTTTAAGGCTTCCTTCTACAGGGGCCTGTCCCGCAAACTCTCTGGCTTGGGAACCCTGAAGTCACACCATAGGAGTCTTCCTGCCACCCAGCAGTAACCAGTCCATTTGGAGCTGCACGGGGCCATCAGAGCCAGTGAAAATATCCGGGTTCCCATGAGTACTCCCCCACATTCTGCAGCCTCCCGGAGCCTTGCCACCTGACCACCATCCTCAACTCTGCTCCTCGGGGAACCCACCTCTAGATCAGCAATTCAGGCCTGCCACTCCCCTACCTCAGCTTTCCTCAGGGACCCCTGTCAGCTCTAGGCAGACCTCCAGGTCTCCTGCCTGCCACAAAGCTCTGGGATCCCCTCTCCTTCTTCTCAATTGACATCGGCCCAAGGCTTTCTTGACAAAGGGGGAAGGCTACCTCCTGTCTGCTTAACACCTCCTTTCCTCTTCTCTATTTCTCTCCACTTACCTTTGTACCTGGGAAACTGGAAGGAACATATCCATGGAACATGGACATGCTCTGACATCTGAATCTTCCTGGCAGCTTTCTGAGGGCTCCTTATGCAAACAGAAACTAGTGTATCGTACCACAGTGTGTTTGCAAATGATCATCAAAAGAACAAGAGAGTGAAAATCACTCCATTTTTAGCTCACTCTTCATGAAGTAGAACATGGTCTTCTTCTTTCCTTCCTTGACTTCCATTCCAATTTGTTTCCATGCAGTGTTCATTCCTTTGCTTCAGGGGTAGGATTTCATGATTCCTTGCCTACACAGATCACCCAGAGCTCATCACAACAAGCACCGTCCCTAATAGCTGTCACCCATTGTACCTTTCCCCTCCACACCCCTGCTCTCTAGCCTCGGTTGGTGCTCTAAGTTTGAGTCGCTTTCCTCACTGACCTATCTTTCTCCCCTCACTATGTTCATCTTTTCTTTCTGAAATTCCATAGAAGTAAAATTATAGGCTATAGGTCATTTCTTACTGATTTTGCTTAGCTAAATCCACTCTAGCTCCATCCACATCCTGGCAAATGGTAAGATTTCATTCTTTCTGAACCTGGCTCCTATTCCATTAAGAATATGTTGGAGATTAGATATCTACGTTCATATATATATGTGTGTGTGTGTGTGTGTGTGTATAGGTAGGTAGATATATATATATATATATATATATATATATATATATATATATCGCTCATCAGCAAATGGACATTGGGACTCCATACATCGTTTCACTATGGTTGATAATGCTGGTGTCCATATCACAGTGCTTGTACCCCATTGAATGTGCCATTTGTGCCCTTTAGGGAAATACCTAGGAGGGCAACTGCTGGATCCTAGGGTTGTTCAGTTGTTAGCTTCCAGAGGAACTACAATGCTCTTTTCCAGAGTGGCAGCAACAACCCACATGCCCACCAACAGTGTAGGAGGGTTCCACTGGAAGCAGAACATTCCCTGCCAGGAATTTCCAAAGGAGGAAACAGAAAACCTGGGGGATAACATGACTCAGACAGCATCCAGCAAACAGCCCCAGAAATTCACCCCAGGGTTCCTGACACCATGCCCTGGGAAGCCATCAGAATGCCTCTATCTAGGTACAAGTGGAGGGGGGGACAAGATGGCAGGGAACTAGGAGGAGGCGCTGGTGCCACCTGTCCCCTAAAGTGAGCTGATTGCCTACCAAGGAACTCCAATCACCCATGAAATCAGCCTGAGATAAGAATTCTGCATGTCAGGATCTTGACGGGGGCAGAGGACGCCAGTGGGCAGTCTTTTTTCTTTGTCTCTATTTGTTTTTATACTTCACAAACATTACCTTGGGGCCCACTTGGGCTGAGCATTCTCTTTTATCCTTAATTCTATTTCCTCTCTCTCTCTCTCTCTCTCTCTCTCTCTCTTTCTCTCTCTCTCTCTCTCTCTCTCTTTTTCTGCTTTCTCTCTTTCTTTTTTCTTTTATTTGAGTGGGGACCCTTGATTGCTCAGAAGGATTCAGGTTGCATCTTCACTGCACCAAGGTCAATACATCCAGCTACAACCATTCAGCGATCTCTCACCAAAATGACTAGGAGAAGGAATTCCCAGCAGAAGAAAAATTCAGACGATGGGCCCTCTGCAACAGAGCTAATGGCTACCAACATACACATTATGTCGGAATGGGAATTCAGGCTAACAATTATCCAGGCAATAGCGAGGTTGGAGAAAGCCATGGACGACCAAATGGAATTGATTAGGGCAGAACTGAAAGCCACCAGGGATGATGTTCACAATATTAGGGCAGAACTGAAAGCCACCAGGGACGATGTTCACAATGCTCTCAATGAGTTCCAATCTAATCTAAATTCTCTAAAAGCTAGGGTAACCGAGACAGAAGATAGAATTAGTGATCTGGAGGAAAAACAGATAGAGAGGATCAGGAGGAAGCCTGGAACAAAAAGCTTACAAGCCACAAAAACAGAATCAGGGAAATAAATGATGCCATGAAACGTCCAACATCAGAATTATTGGAATACCTGAAGGGGAGGAGAAAGAAAGAAGTCTAGAAAATATTGTTGAACATGTTCTTCATGAAAATTTTCCAAATATCGCAAATGGAAACAGCGTCCATGTACTGAAGGCAGAACGGTCCCCCCCTACAAGACTTTAGATTCTCGAAACACCTCGAGACACCTGAGAGTAAGAATGAGGAATTATAATTCTAGAGAAACTCTCCTGAAGGCAGCTAGGACAAAGAAGCTCCTTAAGTACAGAGGAAAGCCCATCAGAATAACATCAGACCTGTCCACAGCAACCTGGCAAGCCAGAAGTGCTGGCAAGATATATTCAGGGCACTAAATGAGAAGAACATGCAGCCAAGAATACTTTATCCAGCAAGAAACTCGACCATTCTCTTACACCGTACACAAAGATAAACTCGAAATGGATTAAAGGACCTCAATGTGAGACAGGAATCCATCAGAATCCTAGAGGAGAACATAGGCAGTAACCTCTTTGATATCAGCCACAGCAACTTCTTTCAAGATATGTCTCCAAAGGCAAAGGAAACAAAAGCAGAAATGAACTTTTGGGACTTCATCAAGATCAAAAGCTTCTGCACAGCAAAGGAGACAGTCAACAAAACAAAGAGGCAACCCACAGAATGGGAGAAGATATTTGCAAATGACAGTAGAGACAAAGGTTGATATCCAGGATCTATAAAGAACTTCTCAAACTCAACACATGCAAAACAGATAATCATATCAAAAAATGGGCAGAAGATGTGAACAGACACTTCTCCAATGAAGACATACAAATGGCTATCAGACACATGAAAAAATGTTCATCATCACTAGCCATCAGGGAGATACAAACTAAAACCACATTGAGATACCGCCTCACACCAGTTAGAATGGCCAAAATCAGCAAGACAGGAAACAACATGTATTGGAGAGGATGTGGAGAATGGGGAACCCTCTTACACTGTTGGTGGGAATGCAAGTTGGTGCAGCCACTCTGGAGAACAGTGTGAAGATTCCTCAAGAAGTTAAAAATAGAGCTTCCCTATGAACCTGCAATTGCGCTACTGGGTATTTACCCCAAAGATACAGATGTGGTGAAAAGAAGGGCCATCTGTACCCCAATGTTTATAGCAGCAATGGCCACGGTCCCAAAACAGTGGGAAGAACCAAGATGCCCTTCAACAGACGAGTGGATAAAGAAGATGTGGGCCATATACACTATGGAGTATTATGCCTCCATCAGAAAGGATGAATACCAGACTTTTGTAGCAACATGGACAGTACTGGAAGAGATGATGCTGAGTGAAATAGGTCAAGCAGAGAAAGTCAATTATCATATGGTTTCACTTATTTGTGGAGCGTAACAAATAACACGGAGGACATGGGGAGATGGAAAGGAGAAGGGAGTGGAGGGAAATTGGGGGGGAGGTGAACCATGAGAGACTATGGACTCTGAAAAATAACCTGAGGGTTCTGAAGGGGCGGTGGGTGGGAGGTTGGGGGAGCCTTGTGGTGGGTATTATGGAGGGCACGCATTGCATGGAGCACTGGGTGTCGTGTAAAATTATGAATTCTGTTACGCTGAAAAGAAATTAAAAAAATGTTTAATTAAAAAAAAGATATGTCTCCAAAGGCAAAGGAAACAAAAGCAAAAATGAACTTTTGCGACTTCGTCTAGATCACAAGCTTCTGCACAGCAAAGGAAACAGTCAACAAAACAAAGAGGCAACCCACGGAATGGGAGAAGATATTTGCAAATGACAGTACAGACAAAACATTGATATCCAGGATCTATAAAGAACTTCTCAAACTCAACACACACAAAAGAGATAATCGTATCAAAAAATGGGCAGAAGATATGAACAGACACTTCTCCAATAAAGACATACAAATGGCTATCAGACACATGAAAAAATGCTCATCATCACTAGCCATCAGGGAGATTCAAATTAAAAACACATTGAGGTACCACCTCACACTAGCTAGAATGGCCAAAATTAGCAAGACAGGAAACAACGTGTGTTGGAGAGGATGTGGAGAAAGGGGAACCCTCTTACACTATTGGTGGGAATGCAACCTGGGGCAGCCACTCTGGAGAACAGTGTGGAGGTTCCTCAAGAAGTTAAAAATAGAGCTTCTCTATGACCCTGCAATTGCGCTACTGGGTATTTACCCCAAAGATACAGATGTGGTGAAAAGAAGGGCCATCTGTACCCCAATCTTTATAGCAGCAATGGTCACGGTCGCCAAACTGTGGAAAGAACCAAGATGCCCTTCCACGGACGAAAGGATAAGGAAGATGTGGTCCATATACACTATGGAGTATTATGCCTCCATGAGAAAGGATGAATACCCGACTTTTGTAGCAACATGGACGGGACTGGAAGAGATGATGCTGAGTGAAATAAGTCAAGCAGAGAGAGTCAATTATCATATGGTTTCACTTATTTGCAGAGCATAACAAATAACACGGAGGACATGGGGAGATGGAGAGGAGAA
>PISX010028508.1:0-21438 GCA_004024625.1 Mellivora capensis | reverse complement strand
AATATTTATCTCAGTGAATAGGATATTATATCACGTAAAGTATTTTGGAAATTAGGCAACATGAGGCAAGGATGTGGGGAAAGAACCCTCTTGCACTGCTCATGGGAATGCAAACTGGTGCAGCCACTCTGGAAAAAGTATAGACATTCCTCAAAAAGTTAAAAATAAAACAACCATATGATCCAGCAATTGCACTCCTGGGTATTTACCCAAAGGATACAAAAATACGGATTCAAAGGGATACATGCACCCTGATGTTTACAGCAGCATTATCAATAATAGCTAAATGGGAGGAGGAGCAAGATGGCGGAGAAGTAGCAGCTGAGACGACATCAGGTAGCAGGAGATCAGCTAGATAGCTTAACAAACCACTGCGGACACCTACAAATCCAACGGGAGATCGAAGAGAGGAAGAACAGCAATTATGGAAACAGGAAATCGACCACTTTCTGAAAGGTAGGACTGGCGGAGAAGTGAATCGAAAGCGACGGGAGGATAGACTGCGGGGGAGGGGCCGGCTCCCGGCAAGCGGCGGAGCCGCGGAGCACTAAATCGGGACTTTTAAAAGTCTGCTCCACGGAGGGACATCGCTCCAGAGGCTAAACCGGGGTGAAGCCCACGCGGGGTCAGCGTGGCCCCAGGTCCCGCAGGGTCACAGAAGAGTGTCTGAGTGTTGCAGAGCTAGCAGGTATCGGAGCGGGAAGCCGGCTACAGAGACAGAGCCGAGGAGTGAGCTCTCAGCTCGGGGTTACCTTGAACCGGTCGCAGGCTGGGTGAGCTCGGAGCGCGGCCAGAGGTGAGGAAGACGTGGGTGGTCCGGGGCTTTTCTCTGAGGAATGGAGCCCCGAATCTCAGCTCTTCCGGGCCAGAGACTAGGAGGCCGCCATTTTCATTCCCGTCCTCCAGACTCTACGGAAAGCGCTCAGGGAACAAAAGCTCCTGAAAGCGAAACCAAGCGGATTACTCAGCCGGGCCCCTGGTAAGGGCGGTGCAGCTCTGCCTCGGGCAAAGACACTTGAGAATCACTACAACAGGCCCCTCCCCGAGAAGATCAAAAGAAATCCAGCCAAGACCAAGTTCACTTATCAATAATAGCTAAATGATGGAAAGAGCCAAATCTCCATCAACTGATGAATGGATAAAGGAAATGTGGCGACACGTGCGCGCGCGCGCGCACACACACGAATATTACTCAGCCATCAAAAAGAATGAAATCTTGCCATTTGCAACAACATGGATAGAGCTTGAGTGTATTATGCTACATGAAGTAAGTCAGTCAGAGAAAGACAAATAACATATGATTTCACCCAGATGTGGGATTTAAGAAGGAAAACAAATGAATATATGGGAAGTGGGGGAAGACAGAAGGAAATAAGTCATTAGAGACTTTTAACAACGGAGAACAAACTGAGAGTTGGGGGGGTGGTGGGTAAGGAGATGAGCTAAATGGGTGATCAGCATTAAAGAGAGCACTTACTGTGATGAACACTGGATGTTTTGTGTAAGTGATGAATCATTGAATTTTACTACAGAAACCAATACTGCATTGTATGTTAATTAACAATATTTAAATAAAAATAAAATGATTAAAAAAAGAAATTAGGTAATGCAACTGTGTCACTTTGAGTGCAAAAAAAAAAAATAATAAGAGGTACTATACAGCTTGAACAAGCTTACACAATTCAAACCTGAAGCCTTTAGGGTAAGAGTAAAATTTACACTCAGGTTTTACAGGTAGGAAAATACTGTTGGCTGAAGTCTAAGGTAGTTCTGCCCTGTACAGAATTATGCTATCATTTATTCATATTATTGTGAGACTTCACTGAGTTATTTTTAAGCAAATTCCACCCTCCTCTCCATTTAAAAAGTATTGTATGTTGAGGAGTCCCAGATGATGGAGAGGTAGGAGACCTTAGTTTTGTCTTGCCCAGGAATTCAGCTAGATAGCTATCAAATCATTCTGAACACCTGCAAACTCAACTGGAGATCTGAGAAAAGAATAGCTGCAACTCTACAAATAGAAAAGCAACCACTTTGTGCAAGAATGACAAGACAGAAAAACTCACCTCCAAAAAGAGAACAAGAGGCAGTACTGACTGCCAAGGACCTAATAAGTATGGACATAAGGTGTCAGAACTAGAGTTCAAAATAACAATTATAGAGATATTAGCTGGGCTTTGAAAAGGCACAGAAGAGATTAGAGAATCCCTTTCTGGAGAAATAAAAGAACTAAAATCTAATCAAGTCAAAATAAAAAAGCCTACTAATGAGATACAATAAAAAATGGATACTCTAACTGCTAGGATAAATGAGATGGAAGAGAGAATTGGTGATAGAAGACCAAATGATGGAGAATAAAGAAACTGAGAAAAAGAGATATGGGAGATTAGAGAGATAAGTGGTACCATAAAGTGAAACAATATTAGAATAATTGGGGGTCCCAGAAGAAGAGGAAAGGGAGAGAGGGGCAGAAGATATATTAGAACAAATTATAGTGGAAGACTTCCCAGATCTGGGGAAGGAAACAGGCATCAAAATCCAAGAGGCACAGAGAACCCCCCTCAAAATAAAAAAAATAGGTCAACGCCCTGAGATAAAATAGTCAAACTTACAAATCCCAAGACAAAGAGAAAATTCTGAAAGCAACTCAGGACAAAAAACTGGTAACCTACAAGGATAGAAACATTAGATTGGTAGCAGACCTATCCACAGAGACATGGCAGACAAGAAAGACTGGCATGATATATTCAGGATGCTAAATGAGAAAACTACACAGCCAAGAATACTTTATCAGTTAGATGTCTTTCAAAATAGAAGGAGAGATAGAAAGCTTCTTGGACAAACAGAAATGAAAAGAATTTGTGATCACCAAACCAGTCCTACAGGTAATAGTGAAAAGGATCCTTTAAATGAAGAGAGAACCCAAAAGTAATGTAGTCCAGAAAATAACAGAGACAATATACAGAAACAGTGCCTTTACAGGTAATATAATGGCACTAAATTCACATCTTTCAGTAGTTAGTCTGAATGTAGATGGGCTAAATGCCCCAATCAAGACAGGATATCAGATTGGATGAAAGAGCAAGACCCACCAATAAGCTGTCTACAAGAACTCATTTTACACCCACAGACACCTCCAGATTGAAAGCGAGGGGCTGGGAAACCATTTATAATGCTAAAAGACATAAAAAAATCTGGAGTGGCAATCCCTACATCAAACAAATTAGATTTTAAGCCAGACTGTACTAAGAGATGAGGAAGGACACTGTATTATAATTAAAGGGTCTATCCAATGAGAAGATCTAACAATTGCAAATATTTGTGCCCCTAATATGGAAGCAGCAGATATATAAGCCAATTAATAACAAAATTAAAGAAAAACATTGATAATATACAATAATCGTAGGGGACTTTAACACCCTCCTCACTGCAATGGAAAGATCATCTAAGCAGAAGATCAACAAGAAATAAGAACTTTGAATGACACACTGGACCAGATAAACTTCGTTGATATATTCAGAACATTCCATCCCAAAGCAACAGAATACACATTCTTCTTTAGTGCACATGGAACATTCTCCAGAATAGATCACATACTGTGTCACAAATCAGGTCTCAACTGGTACCAAAAGACTGGGATCATCCCCTGCATATTTTTGGATCACAATGCTTTGTAACTGAAACTGAATCACAAGAGGAAGTTTGGAAAGAACTCAAATACATGGAGGTTAAAAAGCATCGTACTAAATGAATGGGTGAACCAGGAAATTAATGAAGAATTAGAAAACTCATGGAAACAAGTGAAAATGAAAACACAATTATTCAAAATCTCTGAAATGCAGTAAAGGCTGCCCTAAGTGGAAAATATATAGCAATACAAGCCTTTCTCAGGAAATAAGAAAGGTCCCAAATATACAACCTAACCCTACACCTAAGGAAGCTGGAGAGAGGACAGCAAATATAGCCTAAACCCAGCAGGAAAAGAGAAATAATAACGATTAGAGCAGAAATCAATGAAATAGAAATCAAAAGAACAGTAGAACAGATCAACGAAAACTAAGAGCTAGATCTTTGAAAGAGTGAATAAGATTGATAAACTCCTGGCCAGACTTATCAAAAAGAAAAGAGGGGCACCTGGGTGGCTCAGTGGGTTAAGCCTCTGCCTCTGCTCAGGTCATGGTCTCAGGGTCCTGGGATCAAGCCCCACATCGGGTTTTCTGCTCAGCGGGGAGCCTGCTTCCCCCTTCTCTCTCTCTGCCTGCCTCTCTGCCTACTTGCCTCTCTCTCTCTGTGTGTCAAGTAAATAAAAAAAAAATCTTAAAAAAAAAAAAAGAAAAGAGAAAGGACCCAAATTAATAAAATCATGAATGAAAGAGGAGAGATCAAGACCAACACTGGAGAAATACAAACGATTATAAGAACATATTATGAGCAACTATCTGCCAAAAAAATTAGGCAATCTGGAAGAAATGGATGCATTCCTAGAAATGTATAAACTACCAAAACTGAAACAGAAAGAAATAGAAAACTTGAACAGACCCATAACCAGCAAGGAAATTGAAGTAATCAACAGTCTCCCAACAAACAAGAGCCCAGGGCCAGATGGCTTCCCATGGGAATTCTACCAAACATTTAAAGAATAATTAATACCTATTCTAAAATTTCAGAAAAAAGTTGCTTGACCATCAGTTTTACACAATTGACATTATATACCAATACAAAAAGTTGGGTGAACTTTTGGTACAGGTTTTATTTTTATGATAAGCCCCAATGCAGAACAAATCTTAAATGACACCTTTCTCTTACCTGGCGCTGGGACTATTCTAAGGGTACCACAAAGATCCTGGAGGGAGTGACTCATCTTCTCATTTCTGACTCTCAGAGAAGTAGTCCCGCCCCTTGTTTGATTGGAAGGTGTGCATTTATAGACACTAGGACACTTTTTCATTCCTAGTCCAAACTAGGAAATATCCTGGCATGTTCATAAGGGATAATCTATTTAATGTAAGATGTAGAAGTTCTGTAAGCTTTTAAGAAAAATTAGAAAAATAGTTTTCTTTCACAAAGAGTGAAAAAATACCATGTTTTTATCATAAATCCCCAAAAGCTCATCATTGTTCTCTATGAATTAAATTTAGTGAGAAATCTTTGGTGTCCTATAGTAATACCAGGGATCAGCAAGCCAACTTTATTCTCCCATTAATATTTCTATTATTATGAGGTGCCTGGCTCTCCCAGCCAGCAGAGCCTGCAACCATTGCTCTCAGTGTTGTGAATTCAAGCCCCATGCTGGGTATGGAGCCCAGTTAAAAAAACAAATAAACAAACAAAGAAAAGAATATTTCTAGTACTGTATGGCATAATTTTGCATACACAAGTGGAAACTTTTCTGTTTTCAGGAGTGCCTGATTGGCTTTGTTGGTGGAGCGTGCAACTCTTGATCTGGGTGTTGTGAGTTTGAGCCCCACATTGGGGGTAAAGATTACTTAAAAATAAAATCTTACAAAAATTTTCTGTTTTTAAATAAAAAATATTCAATTTGTTAACAAGGAGCATTTGATAGACTGATAGAAAAAGACAGCACAGACATAGAGATTGTATGGAATCGAAAGCAACTGTGTTAACAGTTTGGAAAATATCAGTGGGCTTTTCTCTCAAAAGTACAATCCATGTATTCTCATTGACCAATTCTGTCTCTGCTGTTTGAATTATCTCTAGTGTCTTTTTGTTTTCAGTCTTCTGACAACTGTGTAACCAATTCTGTGTTTTAAATCTACATGTTTGAAATAACTGGTGTGTTTTCTGTTTTCTTGGCGGTACACTGACAGAAGTGTTATGTTTTAAACTGAATAAAGATAAAAGTGTGTTTTTCCCTCCCAACTGGTGGCTGGCACTGGCAACAAGACCATTTTAAACTGAGGCAAAATAACTGAGATATATTTTTTTCCATATCTGAATTA
Organism: Mellivora capensis; assembly: GCA_004024625.1. Lineage (NCBI taxonomy): Eukaryota > Metazoa > Chordata > Mammalia > Carnivora > Mustelidae > Mellivora > Mellivora capensis. The sequence goes on along the minus strand of PISX010028508.1, from coordinate 15,478 downwards.
TAGTGTGAATGAAATTTGCAACTTCACTATACATCTCCATTTCTACTTTTTGTAGCTTAGAATTTCAATTAGGATTAATGTTTCTTTGTCGAAGTTCTGCTAATGGAACTTAACAACTCTGCGCAAGATAATCCCAGACTTTTCAGGATTTTCAACAATTACTATTCAGCGTAAATTTTTATTTTATTTTATTTATTTATTTATCAGGGAGAGAGAGAGAGAGAGAGAGAGCACAGGCAGACAGAGTGGCAGGCAGAGGCAGAGGGAGAAGCAGGCTCCCTGGCAAGCAAGGAGCCCAATGTGGGACTTGATCCCAGGACGCCGGGATCATGACCTGAGCCGAAGGCAGCTACTTAACCAACTGAGCCACCCAGGTGTCCCCAGAGTAAATGTTTTATTAGAAATTTTTCCTAGGGGTGCTGGGGTAGCTCAGTCGTTAAGCGTCTGCTTTCATCTCGGGTCATGATCCCAGGGTCTTGGGATCCAGCCCCACATTGGGCTCCCTGCTCAGCGGGAAGCCTGTTTCTCCCTCTTCCACTCTCCCTGCTTGTGTTCCCTCTCTCTCTGTCTTTCTGTCTGTCAAATAAATAAATAAAATCTTAAAAAAAAAGAAGAAATGTTTTCCTGAAACTGTAAATTGGCTCCCTTTTAAGATTGAGACATTACATATTATTGTTTTCATATAAACCAGATCATGGTTTTTAGTAATTTTCATTTATTTAAAATCATGTGATACCTTCAGGGACTTCTATTATAATTAACTCAGTAGTGCCTTTACCAGCATTATCTATTCTGCTTCTTACCAAATCCTACCCACTGTATAAATACTTGGAAAGCTTTCTAATCGCAGGGTTATGATCATTTATTAAATTATGATATATTTCTTTTTCAAAAAAGATCTGAGATATCTCACTGGATCACACACAGTATAATAACATAAAAATTAGAGAAATGTATTTACAAGAAAAAGAGATTTAGAATGTTGAAGTATAATTTTAGGAAGTTATTATTACACAGAAATGTATGCTGTAAGGTTCAACACAACTCTTAAAAGAGAATTGCATATTTATATTTAGTTCCAAACTACTGATTCATCAAAGTCAAAGGACACTATTATGAAGTAAAGAGAAACACTGTCTAAATACTACTACTACTACTACTACTACTACTACTAGTAATAATAAATGCAGACAGACCTAAAGAAGTCAATATCCTTCCAGTTACAAAATTTGAGGAACAGTTCTCCACAAATTTAATATTTTGGATGCTTAAGAATAGGACAAAGAATCTTGGAATGAACAGTATTAGCAACAACATCCTTAGAATCAAAACAGCTGGGGCACCTGGGTGGCTCAGTGGGTTAAGCCACTGCCTTCTGCTCAGGTCAAGATCTCAGGGTCCTGGAATCGAGCCCCGCATTGGGCTCTCTGCTCAGCAGGGAGCCTGCTTCCTCCTCTCTCTCTGTCTGCCTTTCTGCCTACTTGTGATCTCTCTGTCAAATAAATAAATAAAATCTTTAAAGAAAAATCAAGACACCCTGTTTAGTGCAGCTCTTTCCTGTAACAGCCTTCAGTGGAAGTGGAGGGTATAGGGTATACATCAAAGCATGATGTAGTAAATGCAATTCTCGCTAAGTGGGTGGTATAGAAACGAACAAACAAAAAGCAAATAAGTTTTCTTAATGTCTGAGTTGATCTAAGGATCAGTATTTAAATTACTTATTGGGCTGAGTGGACTCTATTCCCCTTAATTAGTCCTTCATGAATATTATTTCTTGCATTTTGACTTTTGATAAATTTGACCAGAGACAGGTAATTGGGGTATTATTAGAGTAATTATTTGGTGTTACTAATTGAAGTACATGTATTTTTAAAGCTTATATACTTTGAAAAGTATTTTAAAAATCAACTGAGCACAGAGAAAAAAATAAATGTCCCCTTATGAAAATTAAGGTGTCTAATGTAAACTTTGTCTTGAGGAGTCATTGGCCTACGTCTGCAGAGCAGAGGCCTGGGGAACACTGTAGACAGTATAAAGATTTTTCTCAGAAAACAATTCTGGATCTGCTCCAGGATAAAGGCAAATCAATAAATACGGTTCCAAAGTTCTATTCTGTAGACCACGGCTTTGACAATTTTAACCTGGGAAATTTTCAAAGCAAAATTGCCCATAGAAAAATTTTAGAAATCCGTTTATGGAAATGTGTGAATTTGAGAGCTTCCCAGAGAATCTTCTGGAGGTTCTTTATGAAATGTACCCTATGCTAGTAAAAAGTATTGACATGCTGTTTAGAGTTGTTGATTTCAACCAATTAAACCTTGGAGGACTTCGGCCAGAAATATGAATTGTGTGTTCAGAGATAAATTGGCCTTAATTGAACTCTTTCTGACCATTATATGGTAGGAAGACTGTTGCATGGTAGGAGCCTAGTACAATCACAAAATAGTTTTTTGTTTTTTATTTTTTGTTTTAGTTTTAGTTTTTGTTTTTGCAAGGGAATTATATGTGAGTTATAAATTTGAGATTGGTGTTTCTCAATTTCTGATAGTCTTAATGAGATTGCTGTTAACTGGGTATTTGTCTATAAGTTATTAACAAATTATAAATATTGGGATTTTCCACACAACTGCTCAAGGAAGGTGGAATATTAGAATAAGTATTCCAAGGCCTTCTGAATTTCCACTGAGTAGGTATGGGCCAAAGCCATATATATATATGTGGGGCACCTGGCTAGCTCAGTGGATAGAGCGCATGATTCTTGATCTAGGGGATGGGAGTTCAAGCCTCCTTTTGGGTGTAGAGCCTTCTAAAACAAACAAACAAAAACTGTATGTGTTGAAGGAACCCTCAGTGACTGAACTTGTATATAACGAGTCAAACCTCAGTGACATAAAATGGTTTCTGTCCTCTGAGTGACCTCATGCCTTCCTTATTAAAATTTCTAATTTTAACTCAGGTGCTATAGCATGCAGAACTTCAAGAGTAGATCAACAAACATCACCATGGGACGGTGGGAGGAAGTGAGAAGGAAAAAGAAAGGTGGCATGTTCTAAGTCTTTAAAAAAAATTAAAACCAAAAATTTTTTCCTTTTTTAAAAAGTAGGCTCCACACCCAGTGTGGGCCCAACATGCGGCCCAAACTCAAGTTTGAATCATCAAGACCCCAAGATCAAGACCTGAGCTGAGATCAAGAGTCAGGTGCTCAACCTACTGAGCCACCCAGGAGCCCCAACAACTTTTTCACCTTTAATCTCTCTTCAAAAATTGCATAAGTTATGTGAGTTTAGTGTGAGTAAAATAGTATAAAGATAAATTTAAAAAGTGAATGATTAATCATTTTTCCCACCTCCTTTTCTACCTACCCCCTTCTCCTGGGCCTTCACAAGTGACAAATGTCCGCAACCTGATGTCCATCCTTCCACACATTTCTTACATGCTCATTCATTCCCAAATCTATGTGTGAAATCCCATGAGTCTTGAATTCAGCTTCTCCTTTCTCTCAATGGACTTGGATTTGGGCTATCTTTTTTCTTTGTCTTTTTCTTTTTCTGAAAAGATTTATTGATTTATTTGAGAGAGAGAGATAAAAAGTGTGAGCAGAGGGAGAGTCAGAGGGAGAGGGAAAGAGAGAATCTCAAACAGACCTCCCTTTGAATGTGGAGCCCAACACGGGGCATAATCTCATGATCCTGAGATCATGACCTGGGCTGAAATCAAGAGTCAGATGCTTAACTGACTGGACCACCCAGGTGCTCCTGGACTATCCTTTTTTTAATGGACATTGAGTAGTTGCTATAGCAGCCTGGGCTATGAAATGAGGGCTGGCAAGAAACTTGGAGAGAGCACAGCAGAGATGGCTCTGGGGTCTTAGGTAGGACGACTCAAATGGCTGAGGTGACTTGAATGACTGGGGTTGAAGATCTACTTCTAAGACAGCTCCTCCATTTCGCACGTCTCCTGGACTGTGATGGCTAGCTCAGAAGCAGCTCAGCTGGGATTGTCAGTGGTCTCTGTCTCTGCCCTCCATCATGGCCAGCTATGGTAGTCAGATTTCTCCTAGTGCCTCAGCTGATTCCAAGGCTTCCAAGGATTCCAAGGCAGAAACAGCATGGCTTTTTATGCCTCACCCAGGAAATCACATGGTATTATCTCATCTGTACCGTATTGATCAAAGGAGTCACAGGCCTACCCAGATTCATAGGATGGGCACATGGGCCCCACCTTTTGATGGGAGGCCGGGTACAAAACTTGTGGTCACTCCTTAAGAGTCTTCATGCGTAATAGTTATCTGAGAAGCTTGTACTTGCATTGTATCAAAATGAAGTATGGAAAAGCTTATGGGCAGACAATTTTGTGTTACTCTTTTAAAAGTTACTCTTTGAAAACATAGGGCTGCGTATATTCTGAGTCTAACCAGGCAGGACCATCTTCTTCTTGATTATAGGTGCCCGTAGAGATTTTCAGTGTGAAAATCAGCCTGCCAGAGAGGAATTGACTGAATAATGGCAAGAATTCCTCAATTACATATTTTATTTAGCTTGAGCTGTTAAACACCTCTTCTAAAGGTAAAACTTTACTGACACGAAGGTAGAAGTAGGCCTGGGTCACCAAGTTCAGAGTCATTGCCCTAAAAATAAAGCTGAGAAAAGCAAACTTCTCAGGCATCATGTGTGCTTTGGACTTGCATGATCTCATCCTTTCACAAAGATATGTTGGCTTCCCTATCTCCACATCTGCCTTCATTAGTGGTTCCAACAGTGGAACTCAGGCCCTGCACAATCATTTATTATGTGTAAGGGTTCACAGTGCAGCAAGAAGTTTACAGGAGAACTATGGCTAAGTGGTGGGGATGGTACCAGGTGCACAGATACGAAAATGAATAAGGCAGGGTGGTTGGTTACAAAGCACACACAGGCTGGTGGGTGTTTCAGGCATTTGGACAGATAAACTGCACCACAAGGCACTACGTGTAAATGAACCAGGTGATCTCAGAGGGAGATCTTCCTGCCTGGGTGTTCCCCTGGATTAGCACCTATAACCACTACCTCTCTGTCCCATTGGAGCCTTTGAACCTTATCTCTTATCTGGTCTTCTAGGATGTCTCTTTGATAGTCTTCAAACCCAGTGTTTCCCTCTGTCTAGATTTTTTGCTTTAAGTTCTGACTTGTATTTTTCTCTCTTTACCTATCATTTTCCATCCCCCCAATATCCTAATTCAACACTGTTTATTGCATCTATGCTCTAAAGCTTGAGGGTAAGAGATTCATTCATTAAAAATATATGAACTGAACAGTGACTATATGCTGGGCAAAATGTTAGATGCTGGGGATATAGTGGTGAGGTGGTTAGACAATTCCTGTCTATTGTAAGGAGCTTAGTTCTAGTATGATGTCTACTCAACTCTTGGAATTATATGCCCAGCCCAGTCAAATGTGGGGTGGTTTAGACCATGAGAAAAATCAGAGAGGCCTTTCTAGCCAGGTGAAATTTGATCTATTTATTTGTTTTTCTTAATGAAAAAATAGTTTCCCAGGTTGGAATGGAGGTAGAGTGGGGAAGATCAGACATTTCATGCAGAAGGCATAACATATACAAAAAGTAGTAAGGGTGCAGTTTGAGATATGAAGAGAAATTCATTTTTGAGTGTAGTGAGGCATATCAGTGAAGCTGGAGAAGGAGGTTGGGGTCATACTGGGAAGGGCCTTGTATGGATAGCCCTTCTGATTAAGTGTGGACTTAATCTAATAGGCAAGGGAGAGTCAGCAAAAACTTCTAATAGGTTTGTGACAAAATTGGATTTGTTGTGTGTTAAGAAGATAAAGCCAGGGGTGGTGGTCTCAGAAGTGGGGAAAAGACAAGTGACAGGAAGGTGATGTCACTTAGGAGACTATTGTATTAGCCTAGATTAGAACAAAGAGGAAGGAGAGCCTGAGGAAAATATTGGAAGAAGGAACAGAGGATAGAGGTTAGTTTCGTGACAGCATTTTAAGGTGGAATCAAGAACTCTTGGTCACCCATGAGTTTGGAAAACTTGATGAATGGTAAAATCATGAATCTACGGTGGAAAAAAAAGGGAAGAGGAGCAGAATTTGTAAAATGAAATCAAGTTTTGTTTTGGATTCTTGGATATTCAAGTGAAATGAACAGTAGGCAGTTGGAGACTTTGATATAAATCTAAAAAGGGAGAGAAGATGGGCTAGAGACCCATTTTTGGAGGCCAGAAGAGAGACAAATAGACAGAAAATTAAACAAATATTTGAGAAAAGAGAAAAAAAAGTCAAATCAGTGAATAAGGAGGAAAACCGGGAAAAGATTAGCCTCCCCGAGGAGAGGAAAGGTCAAATAGATAAGTAGTGTTGTTTTGCTGACCAAAATTCTGTGAGTGCCGGTGTCAGATGTTGGCCATGTCATGACAAAGTTATAATAAGGGTCAGTTGTCAGCCCTGCAGCTTGGAAGGCTGCCATTGATGGTTGCACCAAAGGTGATAGCCTGTGTATTTCCTGGCCCTCCCTCTTGGTTCTTGCCAATCAGGAGTTAGAATGGAGTTAGAACACTTCCCAGATTGGTGTCACTCCCAAGAAAGAGAAGACTCTAGAGACTTGGTACATCATCTTCCAAAACTTGGAAGACATAATTGTTTTGTCTTGGGAGATGATAGCACTTAGGTTTGGCCTTAAACCTGTTTTCTGTGCCAGAATATCTTTTGCCCTATTTTCTTTGTTGAATACAAATTTTTGTTTTCTACTATATTAGAGATGTTTTTGAATGTATATGTTATGAAATTTTAAGCTGGAAAATATTTCAAATTATTCTAATAACTTCCTCTCTGGTAAAGTGGTCAGAATTTTCTCTTTCCTCATCAAACATAAATACACAAGCTGACCCGAAGAGAAGACTTGTCCAAATGTCATTTGTTTCCATAGTTTGTTTATTTATTCATTTAATTTGCACTGGGAAGTGTATTAATTATAAATGCTCCACTTGTTTAGGATGAGTCATTTAATTTGCTCAGCCACTTGTGAGTAGTGTTTGGTGTCCAAGGATCTGGGCTTAGTTCAGATGCTAAGTGACACTTAACTGGGGTGTGGTGGAGGTAGGGCAGGATGATGTTGGCTAAGGGCCTTGGATGGATTACTATCCGAGTGTTGGATTATCTAGCTGGATGACAGCAGTGCTTGTAGAGTAGAAGAGAGTATAGCAGCCAGGTGGCCTGGAAACAATCTGAATAGTGGAGGAAAGTCACCATAAAACCAGATCAAACCAAGTCAAACCACTGAGTCTGCCCTGGGAAGGAGATATTGGGACAGGGCTTATGGGAGCCCTGAATTTCACTTCCAAAATTTCGTCGTCATACTCCCTCATTGTCTATAGCATTTTCATTTTTTATTCCTTGTAGGTGACACAATCTGTATGATGACTCCTTCCTTCTTTTAAAAAAAATTAGATGTTAATCAGCAGTGTAATTGAGGCTTTCCTGTTTGGCCTAGGAATGAAAGTGGTCCATGAAATGCACTTAACTAGGCTTTCTTTCAGATCGGAACCTCCGTTGTAAAAATTCAGTGGCAAACACACCACATCTATCGGCTTGTATCTGCTCAACTCCCTGTGCACCAGTTGTATTATTCTTACTTTATAATAAATACCTTGAGCACAGGAGACACTAGCCTTTCACCCATCTGACCATCCAGACATTTACCTAAAATATGAGTATCTCTGTGTCAGGCACTGTGATGAATTTTGGAATGACCAAGACATAGTCTTTTCCTTCGAGGAGTTCACAGTCCAGTTAGGGTGGTGGTTCTGAACCGTGGATGCACATATGAATCACTCGGTTGCCAGACTTCACTTTCAGGAAGTCTGTTTGCATGGCACTAGAGTGTCACCTGGATTCTCCAATATAATTTTTAGAGCTTCCAAGGTGATTCCAGAAGGGAATCAGATTGAGAGCCACTGAGTTAGGCACTTAGACCTATATTATGTTAAGTTCTATAACAAGGTAAAAATAGAATTTTGCTGGCTCACAGAAGGAAATGCACTCATAGAATTTGTTTTTCTTTTACTTTTTGTAGCACCGACCATAGGGCACAGGTCTTGAATATGTTAAACATTTCTTTAATTAATGAGCTTACTACCGTTAGACTCAATCATCTACTTCAGTATCATTAGATGCTTTTTCGTACTGCAGTTAAATTAGGACAATGCTTTCATTTGTTAATTGGCTTTTTGTCCCAGCTTAAAGAGTTTGGGATCTTTAAAAAAAAGAAATAATGAATTTGGTCATTTCTATATTTACTTTTATAGGATTTGGATTCTTGATTTTATTTGTTAAAATCTAATTCATCTTTTTATGGGTGAAATTCTTTTTTGATTTAAAAAAAAACCCTGACTTGTTTTTTCTTATTGGTTTTTCCTAGTTTAGTTAGGTAGTTTACACATATAAATTATCTATTTTTTAAAAAGATTTTATTTATTTGAGAGAGCGAGAGAGAGACCAAGCATAAAAGGGGGAAGGTCAGAGGGAGAAGCAGACTTCCCGCTGAGCAGGAAGCCTGATGTGGGACTGGATCCTGGGACTCCAGGATCATGACCTGAGCTGAAAGCAGTCGCTTAACCAACCGAGCCATCTAGGCACCTGTAAATTATCTATTTTAATGTACTACATCTGCTTAAAATTTTAATCGCAACTCCTATAAAGTAGATAATGAAGCTGATATCAACCCCTGACCTAGGAGGAATATTTGAAAGATCAGTTAGGCAATATTATGGTACTGTACTTTTCTTCAGTGGGGAATCCATTTCTGCTCAGATATCCAATGTGGAAATAACTCTTCTCATTCAAGTTCAAGTGAGATAAAAATCCCTCTCTGTTCATAATAAGCAGCAAGCGTGAGATTGGAGAGGACACAGGGACAGACCACTGAGTGCACAGCTATAGTCCAGTTTTAGTCATGCTGAGAGAAGCCGGTTTTGGGGGAACCAGTAAACTGTGGTGGACATTAATCGTATATTGAAGGTAGCCAACCTCGTCAGAAGTGCTATTGATCAAACATAGTTTTTTTTTTTTTTTTTTTTAGAGAAAGAAAGAGAGTGAGGGGGAGGGGCAGAGAGAGGGAGAGAGTCTTAAGCAGGTTCCATGCCCAGCACAGAGCCTAACGTGGGGCTTGATCTCACAACCTTGAGATCATGACCTGAGCTGAAATGGAAAGTTGAACATTAACCGACTGAGCCACCCGGGTGACCCTGATCAAATGTAGTTCTTATAGTGAACTTAAAGGAGTTTCAGAACAAAAGTGTAAAAATCTGCAAGTAAGACTTTGGCCTAGGAAAATGGCCTCTCAACACAGACCATATTTTCTAGTTTCCCTTGTAGTTCAGTGTGTCCATGTGACTAATTTCTGGGTAAGAGGATGTGAATAGAAGATCTGCGTGCAACTTCAGGCTTTTGCTCTTGGAAATTTTCTCTCCTCTTCCCCGTCTGTCTTCCTACTTACTGAAACATGCATGCGGTGGTGAGTTACATTGAACAATATGGATAAAGACAAAGATAAAAGGAACAGAGACCTGGATGATTTTAAGGAGCAGAGAAATCATACATGCTCAGAGTTTTTTTTGTTAATATTTTCTTTTTATTTATTTGATAGAGAGAGAGATCATAAGTAAGCAGAGAGGCAGGCAGAGAGAGAGGGAAGAAGCAGGCTCCCTGCCAAGCAGAGAGCCCGATGCGGGGCTCGATCCCAGGACCCTGAACCTGAGCCAAAGGCAGAAGCTTTAACCCACTGAGCCACCCAGGCGCCCCCTGAACTGCATTTTCAACTACATCTTCTCTATTAGCCAGGTAAACACCTACTTGTTTTTTAAGACTCAGATTAAATATGACTCTCTCTAGGAAGTCTTCCTCAGTATTTCCATGTAGAGGTGAGAATCCTTTTATGATTGCCCTCAATAGACCTTGTACCTAATTACAATGACGACAATATACACACTTTATTGAGTATCTACTTACGTCATGTACTTTAGATTTGCTTTGCATAAAATAGCTTATTTCTTCTCACAACAGAGAATAAATTTTATGGGTTGTGTCTATTAAACCCATTTTATAGTTGAGAAATCCAGACTTGCGGAGAGAGGCTAGATAATTTGCCCTTGTCATAATGTTAGAGTAAATCAGAGAGCTAGAATTCAAAGACAGATAAATCTGGTTCCAATTCCACGTTCTGTCTACCCTGACTTCATTACAGCACTTCTCATAAGGCCTTGCATTTATTTGTTTACATGTTCACCTGGTCCAATTATACCCTGGATTCCTCACCTCTAGCTCATTGTGGGAGCTCAGTATATAGACGTTAAATTAACTGAGCTACTCAGTTTTCCTCACTAGTTAGTTGCCTTCCAGAGTCCTGGGACAAACTCCAGAAAGAGCACCGCCCTGCAGGTGCAGGGCCAAGGGCAATCACTGTCTTGTGTTCTGACTGCTCTCTGGATCGTGTCTCTGTAATTGCTCGAAGGCCCCATCTGCTCTGTCAAGCAGTGGGTTAGTCTGTTAGGGTTGTCATCACAGAATACCACAGGCTCGGGGGGCTTAAGCAGCAGAGACTTATTTCCTTGCCGTCCCGGGGGCTGGAGGTCCAAGATCAAGGTGCTGTCAGGGTTGACTTCTGGAGAGACTTCTCTTCCTGGATCGGAGATGTCTGTATGCTTGCTGTATTTTCATATGGCCTTTACTCCGTGCCACACAGGCCTGGTAGCTCTGTCTCTTTCTTTTTCTAAGGCTACCGGTCCTACCAGATCAGGGCATGCCACCCGAATGACCTCATTGTTCAAGTGAATTTCTAGGCCCAAGACGGAGCCACTCCTGTCCCCAGTGGCAAGTCTGTCCTTACAGCACTTTCCTTGCCTATGAATGTTCCCCTTGATCAGACACACAGTATATCCGGTCAGCCAGTTCCAGAATGCCAAGCCAACTCTGGACTCTATACATATTTTATTGTTGTTCATTTTTCTCTTTTTCTCTTTTTTGTTCTTTATTCTTTATCCAATAAAGTTTCTTGCCTTCCACCCCATTTTACAGTTCTCTGGATCCTTGAGAACAGAGGCTGCCTGCTTTGTGGAGTGTTGGATGAAGTTGTTGGTGTCACCTAAATTGTTTTCTTTAATCATTTTTAACACTACACAGACACAAAGCTCCCCTCCTCACTATGTTCTCTGCACACTACTGCCCAAATGTGTGGTGAAGACATACCTCAGCCTCCCTCATTCTTAGTTTCCTAATCTTTAAGATGGTGGATAATGATAACTGTCCCATATAGCTCATATTTTTTTTTCTTTTTCTTTTTCTTTAGTGTCGAATGCAGGAATATTCAGAAAGTGCTTTACTGATTAAAGGTGCTATGTCTGAAATCCTCTTTCCCCAACTGCCTGGTAAGTGTTGACTCACTTTTAAGATTCTGATTAAATATCACCTCCACTGTGGAGCTATTATTCTTGCTTTTCATATGTGTCGACTAATGGATGGGTGAAGTTTTTACAACCCCAGGGGTCAGATCTCATTTGGGTGGAATATAAAAAAAGCACAGATAATTTGCTGAAGTCTTGTAAGTAACCAGCACTTGCTTTTCTAACTTCGAAAGTACATGGTTCTGAGTAAGTCCGGACATGGAGCAGACTTCTGGTTATTTCCTTCCTTCTCATCCCATTTCTCATCAGTGTCTTACAGAAAAAAGTGTAAAATTTGAAGGTAGATCGATGAGGGGTTTAAATCTTGATTCTGGGGGCTCCTGGGTGGCTGTCGGTTGAGCATCTGCCTTTGGCTCAGAACATGATCCCAAAGTCCCAAGATTGGGCCCTGTGTCAGGCTCCCTGCTCGGCTTCTCCCTCTGCCACTTAGCCGCCTCCTCTTTCTCTCTCAAATAAAGAAATAAAATCTTTGAAATAAACATCCTGATTCTGCAACTACCTGCTTATTTGACCTTGGGCAGCTCATTTGACTTCTATGAGTCTCAGTGCTCTATAAGTCTGATACTTCAGACAGAATTGCTTCTCTGATTTGGTTCCTACCTCTGTATGGGCATCAAGTGCAGGGGTTATGGGTGCAAGAGAAAACAGGTGGTGGAGAGTGAAAGGGAGAAGTACTGAGAACCATGAAGATAAGTGGCATTTGTGCCATTCTTTGACTTTTGACTGCCGTATGTATCCCCAGATTAGGATCCTTCTCTAAAATCTCTGGATCTTCTATGTTAATTTCCCATTGAGTAAAATCAGGCTTGTATTGTCTTTTATAAGCAATACTCTTTGTGTTTGGGGGAGACAGATGTCATAGCTTACGCACAGAGTTCCAGGAGCTGGAGGAGGAAGCAGGAGACGTGACCTTATGGGAAAGCAGGTGGTAGGCTGCGGATGCCCATAAAGCATGTGTGTGTGTAGTGTTGGTTACTGTGTTTACTTGGCCTAGAATATAGGAGAGCTTGGATTTTCCAAGAAGGTGAAAGAATTTTTTTTTTTTTTTTTGGCACATGGGATAGAACAAAAGACACTAACCTTCTCTGTTGGTTTCAGATTTGTAGGGGTCTAAGGAATTTGAGAAGGGTTTGCCAACTGAGCAAGAGTGGAAGCTTCACAAACTGAATCAACCAAGTGTTTTGAGGCTTGCACAAGTACTGAACATTGTCCAGGCCTTTTCAGTAAGCATTTATGACATTTCTCAACTCTGAGATAGTGAAAGAAAAAAAAAAAAAGAAACACCTAACAAGAAGAACCAATTCACGAAATGACAGAAAAGGTTTTATCTTAAGACTGCCAGTAAATGCTATTTTATTCCAAGAGGATCTGAAATGCTTACTAGTGACTTAGAGGCTTGAACTCCCCTGCTCTAACCTGCTGTTAGGTATAGATTCACTCTTCATTAGAGTGATTTTTTTTCAAATGGACAATGTTAACTCTTACCCATGTGGTGATTTAACATAAGTGATGTACGTGTGGTTTGAGACTCCCAGGAAATGAACTGACAGGTATCCAAGAGCAAAGTTCTGTAGTAATGATTGGGTTATAAAATTTGCATCTGGAAAAGGTGTTTTGGCACCAAGAGAGAGAAAGGACTGGAAAATAGGAGGTATTAAAGGCAACAGTCTCCCAATCCAGACAGTATCTCTTCCACCCCGTCCTTATGGTCTGTCTTGTCCCTTGAAACACCTTACCTTGGAAAATCTTGCCCGAAGAAGCAAAATCAAGCATGTGTCTATCAAAAGGTGGCTGATACATTGAGGGCCTCTTAAATTAATGAATCAGTGACCTTGGTTTACATTTTTAAAAGCCTGTTTCCTTCTCTGAAGAATAAAAACAGTAATAATAGCTATGTCTAGTGAGCATCGACCAGGTGCTTCACATTCATTGTTTTTGGTCTTAAATAAAACAACCTTATAGGAGCGCCTGGGTGGCTCAGTCGGTTAAGCATCTGTCTTCAGCTCAGGTCACAATCTCGGAGTTCCCGGATGGGGCCTCACGTGAGGCTCCCTGCTCAGCAGGGAGTCTGCTTCTCCGTCTCTCTCTGCCCTTCCCTCACTCATGTTCTTTCTCACTACCTCTCTATCTCATATAAATACGTAAAACCTTAAAAAAAAAAAACCCAACCTTATAAACTAAGCATGATTTTCTCATTTACGTGAAGAGAAAATGATGTTCAAAGTGGTTAAATAATATCCCCTAAGTCATCATGAGTGAGTGCCTGAGCCAGGATTCAAGGCAGAAGTGTGGGATTAGGGGACTGACAGCCTGTTGGTGCAAAGCTGGCCTCCAGAAGCATGAGTGCTGTGGTCAGGACTGAAGTGTGAGCACGCCCTGTGTGAAGGAGGTACATGCCAGGCATTTTTCACATGTTGGTTCCCTGACCCTTTGCTTTGGTTGTCCAAACCCTGCCCATGTATACATTATTTCCTTCTTCAAGATAAACTTATGTGTGTATGTATGGGATCCAGGGGGATTCATAAGATGCCCCTGTTGATGTGGTACCCCAATGATTAATCACGAAAAAGATGTTCGGTTCTTCGTCACTTAATTTTCATTTACATAAGGGACAATTAAGTTCTATTTTTCACTGCACTTTGGATACAGATATGAGGTGAAGCCTAAACATTGGAGGATTAAGGGAAGAGACATACTTAAAATGGAAACTGTGGTACCATGTCCAGCATGTAAGGGGCTAGGCCAGAGCCTCTATAGGGGGTTCTCAGGGGAGGCAGACAGTGGCTAATGTGAAAATTCTCTTCACCGAGGAGTTCAGAATAAGCTGAGCATTGCAGGGCAAGGGCTCAGCAGGCTGGCATGGGATTAAAGTAAACCCATCGGCCAGGGTCTTAAGGTGTAGCGAGTTTTTTGATTTGAAGAAAGGACCTACTTTCTAAGAAAATAGTAATGAGGCAAGATTTCTCAGGGTCAGTGTGGTGATTTAGCAATCCAATAATGGTGATGTGTATCTAATCTCTGAAGGGCCTTTGACCATATCTACCTAAGAGTCTAGCTCTGATAATTCTGGGGTTGTGTATTGACTGATACTCTCTTTGAAGAGAACTTTGAACTATAGATTCAAACTAGAAAGGAAAAATAATCAATAGTCAAAGAAAAGCCATGCAGATAAGGAGCCCTAGTTTTAGGCTGCTGAGCCTAAAACTTCAGGTAGACGCCAGGAATTAATACCAGGCTGCGAATGGGAAGCTGAACCTTCCTGGAAGGGCTCTCGGTAGGCAGTCTTTCTTCTTATCTTTCCTTTCTGCAGAAGATTACATCTATTCCTGTTTTTACTGAATGGAAAGAATAGCGCGGGAGCAGTGATGGTCAGAGGGACAGCTGAGTTTGGCAAATCATCCATCAGCCCTGCTAAAAACCACAAGACAGAGGTTTTAGTGTAACATCTCTCTCTCTCCTCACATTGCGTCACCACTACAAAAACAAAAACGAGATCAAAAACAAACAAGACACAACAAACAAAAACAAAATTCCATACTAGACTGTTAGTGATGTACTTCCGCGGGGGTTAAACATTACAGAGGCAGAACTAATAGCTGTCACAGTGAGGTTATTGCCAGTTTTTTTTTAGTCTGGTCCAGACATGTTTTTTTTTTATTTTAATTTTTTATTTTTTTATAAACATATAATGTATTTTTATCCCCAGGGGTACATGTCTGTGAATCGCCAGGTTTACACACTTCACAGCCCTAACCATAGCACATACCCTCCCCAATGTCCACTATCCCACTTCCCTTTCCCGACCACCCTCCCCCCAGCACCCCTCAGTTTGTTTTGTGAGATTAAGAGTCACTTATGGTTTGTCTCCCTCCCGATCCCATCTTGTTTCTTTTCTTCTTCTCCTACCCCCCCAAACCCCCCATGTTGCATCTCCATTTCCTCATATCAGGGAGATCATATGATAGTTGTCTTTCTCTGATTGACTTATTTCACTAAGCATGATACCCTCTAGTTCCATCCACA
>PISX010028507.1:0-21433 GCA_004024625.1 Mellivora capensis | reverse complement strand
CAGAAAGGATGAATACCAGACTTTTGTAGCAACATGGACGGGACTGGAAGAGATTATGCTGAGTGAAATAAGTCAAGCAGAGAGAGTCAATTATCATATGGTTTCACTTATTTGTGGAGCATAACAAATAACACGGAGGACATGGGGAGATGGAGAGGAGAAGGGAGTTGAGGGAAATTGGGGGGGAGATGAACCATGGACTCTGAAAAACAACCTGAGGGTTTTGAAGGGGCGGGGGGTGGGAGGTTGGGGGAGCCAGGTGGTGGGTATTGTGGAGGGCACGCATTGCATGGGGCACTGGGTGTGGTGTAAAACTATGAACTCTGTTACGCTGAAAAGAAATTAAAAAAAAATGAAATTTAAAAAAAAATAAAAAAATAAAAGAGTAAAGTTATTGTGATGAGCATGGAGTAATACAAATAATTGTTGAATCATTACATGTTCACCTGAAATTAACACAATACTGTATGTTAATTACACATCAATAAAAATCATGAGATAAATATTATTGGAAGATTAAATGCTATTTTCTTTACTCTTAAGTGAATGTCAAAAGGGAATTTACATTGCAGATGCAGCTTTTTTCATTTTATATTTCCCAGGTGTTAAATATATTTGCATTGATTTATATGACTTTCTACTGAAATATAAATCAGGACTATATCCGTTCTGGATACCATCGTGCTATATTGTTAGACAGATGGTATGTCTGTTTTTAAACATTAGACATTATACCCTATACACAGTGGGAAACATAAGTTATATGGTTTCATTAAAGAATAATTAAAACATTAACTACAACATTGCTTAGGGGAACAAAATTTATATAAATATCATGTGATATTTGGCATTGTGAAATAAACTCTGAATTGAAGTTCATTCTTCAAAAGTAGTTATTGGATCTCTGTTCATTCATTGTATTAGTGTTTAATAAGTATACAAATTCTCACTTTCAAAATGTTGAAATTGTAACTGCATAATCAATGAGGGTATTAATTTCTGTTTTCCATGCAGAAAAAATTGGAAAAGGAAAACTGAAATGTAATTTTGCTCTACCTCTTAGAAAACCATTAAAAGGTTTTGACCCCAAAGGTTAATTCTTTTTTTTTTAAGATTTTATTTATTTATTTGAGAGAGAGGCAGTGAGAGAGCATGAGCGAGGAGAAGGTCAGAGGGAGAAGCAGACTCCCCGTGGAGCTGGGAGCCTGATGCGGGACTTGATCCCGGGTCTCCGGGATCATGACCTGAGCCGAAGGCAGTCGTCCAACCAACTGAGCCACCCAGGCATCCCTCAAAGGTTAATTCTTTATATCTGAATGGGATGATGATATTTTTCTATTCCAAAATCTATAGATTTTCAAGGAGGGCTGTACTGCTCTAACGTCTCCCAGCTCACTTTTTGTTTAAAGATTTCAAGTAGGCAGTTAGCAGCCACTCTTGTGTCTTCAATGCCCTTGGATCCCCTATAATGTGGGGTTGTAGTGGGTGATTGTCTTCTCTTGGCTACCATACCCTTGTATATCATTCATCTTGATGCAGTAATCTTTTGGATCCCAAAGAGGCTGCTATGTCAAAGGAGTAAAATCTTCTGATTTCACAACTTCATGCAGTTTGCAGAATTCTACACAGCAGTCAGTGCACATTCCCATGTGTGATCCTGTAAACTGAAACTTGCTTTAGAGTACATCTGCAAACTTGGGGATATATGGTTAAGAAGCTTTTAAATAAGTAATAACAGTAGGTGAGAATAGCATTTGAATTATACATGAATCCTGGGTAGCTTTGCAATAGCATCAGCTTTGCTGGCAATACAAATAGGAAGAGTAACTTTTCTTCTCATTGAGATAAGAAAAGTGTAGGGGCACCTGGGTGGCTCAGTCATTAAGCTTCTGCCTTTGGTTCAGATCATGATTCCAGGGTCGTGGGATCAAACCTGTGTTGGGCTGCTTGCTACATGGGAAGCCTGCTTCTCCCTCTCATTCTCCCCCTTCTTGTATCCCCTCTCTTGCTGTCTCTCTGTCAAATAAATAAAATATTTTTAAAAAAGAGATAAGAAAAGTGTAAATTATGTGTCACTTTGTTTTCCTTTCCCATGTTAAATTTTATCAGTTGACACCTATTTGCCTTCTCCCAAGTGACTAGTGCAGCTACTCCCCATCTTTTTACCTTCATATAGGGCAATCTTCTATCCTTGGTCTCCATTTTTCTCTAACAGCACTTCTTTATTATGCTGATTTCATACGTATGTGGTGTGTAGATGAAAAAGGAGTCTTAATGGTGGAATCTAAATGAATATGAGGTAAATTCAGGCTAAGCCATGAGGTGTACAAACTTGTGTCCTTGAACAGGGACGGGTAATTCACTACCAGCTAAAGGAGTGGTATCCTCATCTTTACTAAAAAGAATATCCACTAATGAAGAGAACCCTCCCTTTCTAAAAAGGTCATCACCCTCACCCACCTCCTTAAAGTCAGTTTGAGTCAGGGAGGGGTAAAAAGATGAAGGGGAAATAGTGGAAGTGGGCACTACAGAGAAAGGAGGAAAGCTCTGCAAGGGAAAGTGCCTTTAAATCTTTCATTGTCTCTACCATTTTTCCTCAATCTTTTTTTCCTGGTTATCAAATAATTAAACATTTTTTACAATGATTTTCATCTCATACAGTTCGTAGTTAATTTGTTTGGGATGATTCCTAAGAAGTCCCAAAAGTACACTAGTTTATTCAAATCAAAAGAACCATCCTCATGCAACTGGATTCTCATTTCCTATTTCCAAATATGATATGGAGATACCGGTTCTTTAAGAGAAAACACCTTGAAGGTAACTCCTGGCTTCCGATATATTCTATCAATGTAGTGATTCTGATGGAATTTTAGAGCCCCCATTACCCATGATAATCAAATAGTAACATCTTGAATTTAGAAAATAGTCCATCCAGCTAGTATTTAAAAAAAGAGTACTAGAGAGAGCCCATAACTCAGGGTCTCTTATTTAACTGTTGTGTGGTCACAAACCTTCAGCTAATCTCAATTCAGGAGTCTGCACACATCTGGTCATCATCACTACAAATATAACTAAAATAAAATTCTCCTCTCAACCCACAAAAACTTTCCACAAACATAGAAGAGAAATAAAACATTTTTTAAATCAAATAGACATTAAACCATGTGATATGTTTCACAGAAAATCTACTAAGAGATTGAAAAAAGAAACACAGTGCCCTTTTACATAGTTTAGCAGATAAAACTCATCACATTTCTGAAATCAATGATAATAATAAGGAAGAGGACTTGACAGCATCATTTGTCATGCATAATTCATTCCAAATTGGTTATTGGGGTGATCATCTGGGCTAGCTAATTGGCTTATCTATAGGAAAATAAAATTCTCATATTTTTATAACAAGAAGCGGTTTTGGATTTTGGATTGAGATGTCCATCAAGTTTAAGATTCTATCCACTGAAACAAGGAGATAGGAGCACTATGTCCCTTGATTACATTTCAGAGATGGTCCTCAAGTCCTGGAGAAAGTCATATTTGGGTTGCAATTTGGGCAGAAAGTTTGTGGAAATATTTACATATCAAAGGGGCAGAGAAAGAATTTACAACTGAAATCTCTTACAAATAAGTGCTCTAAAAATGAGAGAAGAGGGTCCTTTGTGGTTAGGTCATCTGGATTCTACAGAGGTATGGGTGAAAGGGAGGTCAGGGACCTACAGGCAGGAAGAATCCCATCTAAGGTTTATTTAAGCTGGGAGAAATATTAAAGCCCCCGGGGTCACAGGCATCTTTGTAATTTAGCATCCTTTGCATGCAACCTATAGTTATTTACAGATATTTTACATTTTAGTCAGTTCTTATAGAATAAAGCAATTTTTATCTTGATTTTCAAAGTTCTCTCAAAGCAATTATTATGTTGACATAAATCTAAGCCTAATCACATAATATCTTTGCTTCCTTTTTATTTTTGGTGTCACCCAATTCTTGGGCAACACCTTCTCTTAAGGAAAGGCAAAGGCAGAAATTAGAATAAGATTGATCATGTTTATCTATATATTAAAAATTGATACCTAAAAATAGTGTCATAATTTCAAAGCAGAAATTAAGAAATTATGAATTAAAAGTCAGAAATTACAAAAGTCAATCTGGATATGTTCATAAACTAATTAAAGCTATCACTAAAATATTTTTCTCTCTTTTTTTCTAACCCCAAAGTACCGCTCTTTTTCAATACATAATATCTAAATGTATTTTATTCTAAGGTTGAAAACAATCCAGGTAAAAATCACCCTAAGTTTATTTGTATAACAAAGATATTCAGAACTTAACTATTTTTATTTGTAAAATCTTAAAACTACATTTTAAAGGAAGACTATCTATTTCATTGGCTTAGTCATTTTTTCCCCCAGAACTACTTCTGAATCCTTCATTTTGAATTTACTTTTCCTTTAAAATTCCAGACATTTGGAGTGGTCACCATAATGTAATGTAATATCACCATAATGGTAATACAGTTTTATCTTGACTTTCCTCTCCCTCATAAGAGCAACTAATAACGATTCCTGGACAAGGAATACCTGAAATAATCCTGGAACATAAAGGTAAGGCTAAAGCAGTTCCCATGAATCAGAAAGACCAAGAAAAATTGAACTAGAACCATATGAGAAGAATTTACATGCTGACACAATTGCCTGTCACCCAGGCTGGCACAGCACCATGCCAAGAAGTCTTCCCTGAACCTATAGTTTCTCCAGTCGAAAAACAGCCCAGGGTGGACTCCTTTTCCCTTAGCATTGTGAGTCAATGCTAAGTTTTGGGAGATCTCAGTCTGGTCTCACCCCATGGGGATTAAAAGAAATCTGTAGGGTTTGACTGCAGAATCTAATATGATGAGAATGTAGGAGAAGCTTGCAACAACCAGCGCTTGGATCTTGACAGACTAAGTTCCTGCAATACCTAAGTAGTAGTTGCAACCAACAGGTTTGATCGTCTGGAGAGTCAAGTCAGGGATAGTTAGACTAGGGACCTTAGCAGTATGAAAATCCACCTAATATGGTTCTTTAAACTAAAGCTGGTAGGCCCTGGAGCCGGGTATGTCCCTGCCTAGACAGGGAGAAGCTGAGTAATAACCTGGCCCACTGTCAGTGTATTTCCTGGTCCCACCTTACCTGAAAGTCTGGCAATGACAACTAGAAGCTGCCTATTCCAGCAATCCTCCAGGAGAGAGTAAGACAAACCGAGCTCATCACCTACAGGGCAAAGCCAGTGACAGTGTTTGACCACAGAACTTGGGATAAGAGCATAAAGACCTGTGCTTGGTATAGAGAGACTGGAGAGATGCCCCTCCTCCACCAGGCAGGGGAGATAATTCATAGTCCCAGTTACTACTATGTTTACCTCTTAGCACCACTGGAGCAAAAAGACTACCTGAACATGTAAAAAGATGTGTAGCCTGGCAATGCTTGGGCACAGAATCAGGAAAAGCTGATAGCAGGCAGAGATATCAGGCAGAGCTGATAGCAGATCAAAACTGGTGACCCTGTTTGGCCAGGGTACTTGAAGCACGGGCTAGTTTGAGTTTATATCACAAAGAGCCTTGCCAGGCTTGGTGCTGTTTCTCCAACCCAGTCAGGGAAACTGATTTACAGCCCCACCTATTTCTGAATACAGTTTCAGCCTCTTTGACCAGGCAACCTAATCAAAGCAAATGGGAATCTCCATAGCCCATTCAATAGCTCCTCATAGTGGAACTTGAATAAAAAACAGTTAGGATATTCTCCATGTATGAAGCAGGACGGGTAGCCTAGTCCGGCCGGAGAATTCAGTGCAGTTTTGGCTAAACTGAGTCTTCAAGCAAGCCATGCAGGCTGTTGGCCCCATCGTGCTGTTCTGCCAGGGCTAGAAAACTAAATCACAGCCCCATCTAATGTAAAATATAGTATCCACATATAGACCTGACCATCTATTAAGTTTGGTCAGAGAACTCAGGCAATGACAGAGACCATCCTGCAGCTTTTCTTGGGCATGAAACCAAGCCCTCAGTCCTATTCAACTGTTTTCTGCTAACAGCACCACTACACCCTGAACTCAGAGCTCAGTGGCCTCACCCCAAAATTTTACCAATAGGAAGCCCTACAAGGAGACATGTCCAGGCATAAAAGCTGAGCTGATGGTGAAGAAATGTCTCTGCCCAAGTGAACCAGTAGCATCTGAAAGAAAAGATAGTTTACTAAAATTTGCAGATACCAATGTAAAGAATAAAGAACCACATAAAATTGGGTAATGATGATGTGACCAAAGGAAACTAATAAAGCTCCAAAGGTTACCCTAAAGAAATCAAAATCTATGAATGGTCAAAATATTCAGAAAGATCCACATTAAAGAGTTTAACAAAATTAAAAAATGAAAAAAAAGACAAATAATATCAGAAAAACAATTTATGAACAAAATAAGAAGTTCAACAAAGAAATAGAAACCATTAAAAATAAAAAGAAATTCCAGAGCTAAAACATACAATGCCTACACTGAAGAATTCAGTAGAGAACATGAAAGCAAGTTCAACTGTACAGAGGAAAGGATCATTCACCAAGAGAATGATGCATCTGAAATAATCTAGGTAGAGGAGCAAAAAGAAAAAAAAGAATGAAAAAGATTTAAAAGCCTACAGGACTTACAGAATGCAATTATTTTTAAAAATCCACATTATGGGGGCATCTGGGTGGCTCAGTGGGTTAAAGCCTCTGCCGTCAGCTCAGGTCATGATCCCAGGGTCCTGCAATCGAGTCCCACATCGGGTTCCTTGCTCGGCAGGGAGCCTGCTTCCTCCTCTCTCTCTGCCTGCTTCTTTCCCTACTTGTTATCTCTGTCTGTCAAATAAATAAATAAAATCTTTAAAAAAATCCACATTATGGGAATTCCAAAAGAAGGACAGCAAAGGCCAAAATTATATTTAAAGGAATACATACTAAAAACTTCCCCAACCTGGGGAGAGAAATGGACATCCAGATACATGAGGCCAAAGGACGCAAAACAGGCTCAACCCTATTTTGGGTTAAACCTAAATATGGCTACAAAAAGACACAATATAAATTGTCAAAAATCACTGAAAAAGCAAATTTTGAAAGCATCAAGAAAAAAAGGATAATTTACACACAAGAAAAACCTTATAAAATTATCAGTGGAATTCTCAACAGAAACATTTCAGACCAGTAGAGAATGAGATGATATATTTACAATATCAAAATAAAACAAAAATGGTCAATCAAGAATCCTATACCCAACAAAGCTGTCCTTCAGAAGTGAGAGAGGTAATTTTCTGAATGAACAAAAACTGAGGGAGTTCATCACTACTAGACCTGCCTTATAAGAAATCCTAAAAGGACCTCTCTCTGTGGTAGTAAAATGACACTAATTTTAACATCATAAAAAACATAAAAAAGTAGCATAAAACTCACTACTAATGGTAAATATGAAGTCAAAGTTAGATTTTATAATATGGTAATGGTGATGTTTAATTCAATTACAACTCCATGTTAAAAGTCGAAAAAGAAATGTAAGGAAAGTCATTATATAATGATAAAAGATTCAATTAATCAGGGAGATGTAACAATGATAAATATTTATGCACTCAACATTTATACACCCATATATATATATACATATATGTATGTATATACATATAAATTAACATAATTAAAAGGGAAATAAACAGCAATGCAGTAAGAGCTGGGGACTTTATTACCCTACCCTGGACAATGGATATCATACAAAAAGAGAATCAATAAGAATACAGTGGATTTGAACAAAATTGTAAAGGGTACCTAACAGACACAATACAGACATTTTTCTGACAACAAAATACACAGCCTTTTCAAGTATACATAGAACACATGATAGGCACAAAACAATCTTAGCACATTTAAGAGGACTGAAATCACACTAACTATCTTTTCTATTTTCATTACATACTCACAGATGAATAACTAGAGAAAAACTAGAAAATTTACATATATATGAAAATTAAAAAATGCTCTCATGGACAACCAATGGATCAAAGACGAAATTAAAGAAGAAATAAATAAGTATCTTAAGAACATTAAAATGGAAACACAACATACCAAAACTTATGGAACGTAGCAAAAACAGTTCTAAGAGGGAATTTTATTGAAATAAACACATTAAAAAAAACCCAAAGAACTCAAATAGCTCTTCATTTTAAAATGTGAGATTATAATGTCTGCCTTAGTTAATACATGCATAAATTGGAAAAATAAGTAATACAGTAGAATTTCTAAGTAATAATTCTTAGTCCATCAAAGAATATAGATTTCACTAGGTTTGTTCTACTGAGATCACTATCAGGAAGTTATGAAGTGTTTTAAGCAAAACCTTCCTTTTGAGTTTTGTCAAATACATTGACAAAATTTACATCCTGATTAAAGGATTGAAAATCAATAGTTGATAGAGCAACACAGTTGAGAAAATAATGTTGGTAAAATAGAAAATCTGAGGGAGATCATATGCTCTGGACTCATTAGGAAGATGGATCATAGACACACATGTTATTGAATAGAGGAGTTAACATGGAACTAATTCATAGTGTCAGTTATCCATTGTGTTTCACATACCTAGATTAAAGGAGATTTTTTTGTTAACTACAAATATCTCTTCTCAATTACATAAATATAAATTTATTTTTTTAAGATTTCTTTGTTTATTTTTAGAGACATAGGGAGAGAGAGAGCATGGTGGTGAGGGGATGTTTAAAACAGTTTTGTTTATAACTGTTAAAGCTTGGAAACAATCAAGATATATTTTAGTAGGTGAAAGGATAAACAAATTATAGTATATTTAGACAATGATTTATCATTCAACATTAAAAAGAGATGAGCTTTTTTTTTTTTTTAAAGATTTTGTTTATTTACCTGACAGACAGAGATCACAAGTAGGCAGAGAGAGGGAGGAAGCAGGCTCCCCGCTGAGCAGAGAGCCCGATGAAGGGCTTGATCCCAGGACCCTGGGATAATGACCTGAGCTGAAGGCAGAAGCTTTAACCCACTGAGCCACCCAGGTGCCCCAAGAGATGAACTTTTAACCCATGGAATGATGTGGAAGAATCAAATGCATATTACTAAGTGAATGAAGCCAATTCTGAAGAGGCTATACACTGCATGATTCTGACTATATTATATTTAGGAAATGGCAAAAACTATGGGGAACAAAAATTAATGGCTTCTGGGGGCAAAGGGAAAATGAATAGTTGGAGCAAAGAGGATTTTTATGGGTAATGAAAATATCCTTTATGATATTATAATGATGATATATTTCATTACACATTTGTTTAAATCCATAAATGCACACAAAAATGCATAAATGCATCCATAAATACTTGAGCCCTCAAGTAAACTATTAATTTGGGATGATTATAATGTGTCAGTGTAGGTTTATCTTTGTTTTAAAAAAGAGTACCATAATGATGGTTGATGTTGATAACTGGGGAAGGTAAGCCTTTGTCTACTGAAATATTTGCACCTTCCTCTCAAATTTTTTGTAAACTTAAAATTGCTTTAGAAATATAAAATCTTTAAAAAATGCACAAAAGCAACATGATACCCAATGTTCTCATTTAACTATTGGATATTTTATCTTACATATTAAGTCATGTAGTATCATAATCACAATATAATCAATGAAAACAAAGTACATATGGATACATTAACAATTAATAAATTTAAATATTAAACTATATATAATAGATTATATATAGATATGACAGTTATATATAATAATTGAATTTTTAAATTTTATTATTTCATACCTATTTTTGGAGATATATTTTTATAACTATGGAAGATTAAAATTATTTCAAATAGAAATAAAAATCACAGTCTCTCATGATTCATCTCCCCCTCCGATTTACCCCATTTCACTTTCCCTTTCCTTCTCCTAATGTCTTTCGTGTTATTCCTTATGCTTCACAAGTGAGACTATGGACTCTGAGAAGAAAACTGAGGGTTTTGGAGGGAACGAGGGTGGGAGGATGGGTGAGCCTAATGGTGGATATTAAGGAGGGCACGTATTACATGGAGTACTGGCTGTGGTGCATAAACAAGGAATATTGGAACACTGAAAAAAATAAAATAAAATTAAGATGTTTAAAAAATAATATGTGTAATTTCTCTGTCCTTCAACTATACATCTGATAATGGAGGTAAAAAAAACTGGTAATATTTTCTTTGAATATTTGTTGAATAAGAAAGACTAAAATTCTCAAATTTTTTTTCAGGCTCTTTTTCTATCCAAAGTATGTTAAATGCTTTATTTTTGTCCATAAATGAAGTAGTGTTACCTTAAAGTTGTTAAATTTTTTTCTTCTAATAACAGATAAAGATGGCTAAGGATTGTGGGGAAAATACTGTACTCAGCTGTGCTGCAACTGAAACACTTAAACACGTGTTTCCTCAAGCATAGCATTAAAGCAATTGCTCTGTGAGACTCAGAAATCAATAGAATTGTCACAAATGTTCTAAGTGCAGCATTATGAAAAATATTGTATTTTGCTACATGGAACCACAAGACTTCCTGCAATTCATAATCCTCTGTTAACAGAATTATTTTTAGATTGAAAGTAATTAATTGTTTAAAAAAATGCCAAAACTTGTCCTTAAAGATATGCAAAATCTGAATGCTACTGCAGCCAAATAAATAAATTCAAATATTATAACTAGTTCAAACTAATATTTAATGGTTTTTGTTATCCATGCAGGAGTCTTTTGTTATTTTCATGTAAGTCCTTTCTAATTACAGTTATAATAAAGCCACACTGCAGTAATTCTTCCATATATTTTGTGATAATATTGTATTATTTTGTTTTCTTAGAGCATTTACATTCTGAGCAACATTATAGCTTTCTGTAAGATGACAAAAAATGTTTTCTTTTTGGTGTCCTACTGATTTCATCAGCATCCTACTCTCCCATTCAATAATTGCTTTGTCTCACAAATTTTGGCACTGAAAAATTGTTACTGAACACTTTTCTAGCTCTTCATGTACCTCAAGGAAGTTTTTGCCTCTCATCATTGTCCTTTACTGATCCTTGGCAGTAACATCTGCAAAGGACTACTTTTAACCTTTCATTTTCTGTACTGTTTCCATCTTTTTCTTTCTTTTCCAGTTTTTTCCCATCTCAGAGCTTTTAAAAATACAGCTCCAGGACTCAACTTATAAAATCACCTACAAACTCTAACATTACAGGTTAAGAAAAAAACAAACTATTAATCAGGTAGATTAATAAGACTACTAACTAGTCAAATATAGTAGACTTACTTTGGTCACAGTCAATGAACTTCCCAGTGCTTATTCCTTTATCTAGTCCCCAAGCACTCCGATTCTAGTTGGGTCTAGTCTGTTTCAACAATTGAATAGAGTAAAATCTATACTGGACCAGTTTTGTGGCCTGCATGTAATTTGTCTTAGAAATATCTATCTTTTCTTTTTTTACCCCTTTAATAATACTTTATTTAGGAATGTTCTTTCTTATTTTCCTGAGCCACTTTTAATGAAATTCAGGATTCTCCATAAATAAAGAAGAAACCATGTGGAGAACCTCTGGAGACTAAAATACTATAGATATGAGTCCAAAGAGCACAAAGGTACCAGACACTAAGCAAAAGCTACAGATCCATTTGCTTTGTTATTCTGTATGAGGTACTCCAAGAGCAACCAGTATAGAAACTGCTCCAATGTGACCATAGAATTCTACTGGTTAAACCAAGGTAGACTATAGAATCATGACATCTATAAGCAACAGATGACTGGCAGTGTTTGGTATCTAGAAACAGACTACTAGAATAATAGATATCTCATGGACAAAACAAATCTAGAGACATATGGAACAGTTTCTTCTGGGGGAACTAGCTAGGTGGCTCCTACACATTAGACAAGTGGGGGGAAAAATAAACTGACATGAAAAAGGGTAAGGGAGACTGAGACACAAACTTTCCATGAAACATACTTCTTAACAGGCTATCTTCAAAGTGCTCAGCTCAGAGGTGGCATCCAGAAAAGCCCATCTCCCAGTCTTCACCTGAAAAAGATCTATCTGCATACTTTAAGAGCTTCCACATGAGGGTCTGGCTTCCAATCATCCCGAAACCAGTTGCTGAGATCCTTTTCTTAGGGACACTAATGGGTCTTGGTACACCCTCACCTCCTGGGAACTAATAAAAATAAAGCAGGTTGCTTGGACAATCACAATCTTTGTTGTCAGAGACAACAAAGAGATAGAACATTGTTAAACTATAAGGTTCATTACCTATAGGAGGTCACTCTTTCAGGACTGGGATATGGGGCTATTTTATCTGGTGAATAGAAACAGACACAGAGAGTCAAGGAAAAATGAAGAAATAGAGAAATGTGTTCCAAACCAAAGAAAATTTTTAACAAATCAGATAAAGACTTTAATGAAATGGAGATTGGTAATTTACTTGATAAAGATTTTAAAAATAAGTAATAAAGATGAGCTTAGGAGAAGAATGTGTGAACAAAGTGAGAATTTAAAAAGAGATAATAAACATAAGAAAGCACAAAATAGAAGTCACACAATTGAAGTTTACAATAACTTTAAAAAAAATAGAGGGGCTTAACACCAGGATATATGAAACAGAAGGATCTGTGAATTTGAAGATATGGCAGTGGAACTTATTTAATCAGAACAAAGGGGAAAAAAAAGAAAAGAGGGGAAAATAGCTTAAGGGACTTACAGAACAACGTCAATCAGACCAACACTCATAAGGGTCCCAGAAGTAGAAGGAAGAATGGGGCAGAAAACTTATTCTAGGAAATAATGGCTGAACACTTTCCTACCCTGGGAAGGGAAAAAAACATTCAGACTCAGCAAGCCTAGACAATTTCAAATAACATGAACCCAAGTGACACATTATATTTAAAGTGTCAAAATTTAGAGGCAGGAGAAAGTCTTAAAAGTACCAAGAAAAAAAAAAAAAACTTGATACATACAAAGGAACTCACAAAATGTTATCAGTATATATATTTTTTTCATGGCACCCAACATAGGGCTTGAACTCACAACCATAAGATCAAGACCTGAGCTAAGGTTAAGAGTACAAAAGGTGGATGATTGGATGACTGAGCCACTCAGCACCCCATCAGCAGATTTTTTAGCAGATACTTGCAATATATTATACCACACACTTCTGGCCTGCCAAGACCTGAAGGAAAAAGCTACTAACAACGAATGTTCTACTGGTAAAGATTTTCCTCAGGAATGAAGAAGAGATAAAAAGTTTTCTAAATAAGTGAAAGCTAAAGAATTTCCTTATCACAAAGAGAGGAAAATGGCAGTGGAGTAGGAGGATTGTAGGTTTGCCATGTCCCAAAAATACAACTATATAACTATCAAATATTCTATCTAAGAAATTAACCTGAAGACTGGCAGAACAAACTTCACAACTAAAGGTAGAGAGCAGGAGCTCCTGGGGGGCTCAGTCAGTTAAGCATTTGCCTTCAGCTCAGGTCATGATCTTTAAGGTCCAGGAATTGAGCTCTGAATCAGGCTCCATGCTTAGTGGGGAGGCTGCTTCTCCCTCTCTCCTGACTCTGCTCATGCTCTCTCTTTCTTAAATAAATAAATAAATAAATAAATAAATAAATAAAATCTTTAAAACAATAAAATAAAGGTAGAGAACACATTGAAGAAAGTAGGAGATGTGGCGAGGCAGTTTGGTAGAGAAACAAATCATGACAGCTATGGATGGAAGGAAGCCACAGTCACAGAGAGGGCAAGAGACAGACTAACATCCGAAGGAGTACATGGAGGAAATGAATCCCCATAGCAATTGGCTTAGAAAGGAAAAGGGGTCAAATTTCATGAGTTTTTATAACCAGCAGGGCTTAAATCCTAGAGTTCTAAAGGTCAGTAGGCTTGGCTCAAGAAAGCCAGATGCATTAAGGCTGCTCTTGGAAAGAAGACAGGGCTAGCAGCCTGTGGACATACTATATGAATACAACATCTAAAGAGTACTTGGGGCAAACAATGAGGAGGTTATTTTGTTATCTTGGAGCATGGAACACATTGGGAGTGTTCTGGGAACACTCCCAGAAAGGCAGTGTTCACAGAAAGACCCTTCTGGGAACAAGAGAACTGGCAAGTACCATTTCCCTGCCCTTCAGCATAAACACAGAGCCACCTGTGAGAACCAGTACAGTGCCTACACTCTTTGCCAAACGTGCTTACACCAAGCCTGTCCTGCACCATGCTCTGGGGAAATTGCCCTTCATGGTCAGACTTGTCTCAGTCCCAGCGTATCATGCCCTTTCATCCAGAAGACCAGCTCAATCCCCTGCCTACACTCCTGAACTGGGAGTTTTGCAGGACCTTGGTTCTGGTGGCAGTGATGACAGGTTCCATTTCACAAGGAGAACAGAGTACACCTAGTTAAAATGTGTCACATTCAGGCCTAGAACCTGTCCTGAATGCTGACCAGAACAGGGAAAAAGCTTTTCAGATGACTGGCCTGAAGGATAAAGTGACCAGGACACAACAGCAGAGCACATGGAAATGCTTTCTGAAGCACCAGGCCTTGGGGAACAGAGGACACTACAAACTTCAGGACACTATAGGACCTCTTCTTCATAAGGCTAATACATTCAAGGATAGTAGATGTAGTTGATTTTCCCATCATGCAGAAGCAAGCACAGAGACTTAAATAAAGTGAGAAGACAGAAGAATTTGTTCCAAATAAAAGAATAGAACAAGGCCATAGCCAAAGATCTAAGTGAAACAAATATAAGTAATATGCTTGACAGAGAACTTAAAGTAATGGTCATAAACATACTTACTGGACTTGAGAAAAGAGAGGAGGACATCAATGAGACCCTTAACACAGACATAAGGAATAAAATAGCAGAGATAAAGAGCTAAGAAAACAAAAAGAGACAATGCTTGGTGGAAAGAACAACAAGCTGGATGAAGCACAGGGATGAATCAATGACTTGGAAGACAGAGTAATGGAAAGTAGTCTAGTTGAACAAATGAAAGTAAAAAAAATATGCAAAATGAGAATGGAATAAAGGAACTCAGTGAATCCATCAAATATAATAACTTACATTACAGGAGTCTCAAAAGAAGAAGGAAGAAAAGGAGACAGAAAGTTTATTTGAGGAAATAATAGCTGAAAACTTCCCTAATCAAGAAGGAAACAGATATCCAGATCCTGGAGGCACAGTGATTCCCTCTCAAAAATATAATACAAAATAAAATAAAATAATAAAATAAAATTCAATTAAAATTAAAAAAAATCAACCCAAAGAGGTCCATACCAAGACTCATAATAGTTTAAATGGCAAAAAGTAGTGATAGAGAAAAATCCTAAAAGCAGCAACAGAAAAGAAGATAGTTATATACAAGGGTAACTCCATAAGGTTATCAACAGATTTTTCAGCAGAAAATTTGCAAGCCAGAAAAGACTATCATGATATATTCAAAATGCTGAAAGGGAAAAATCTACAGCCAAGAATACTCCATCCAGCAAAGCTGTCATTCAGAAGAGGAGAATAGTTTCTCAGGGAAACAAAAATTTTAAAGTTTATGACTACTAAAACAGCCCTATAAGAAATATTAGAGACGATTTTTTACTAGGAAGGAGAACCATAAATGAGCATATGAAAAAATAAATTTGTGTATAAAACACAGTAAAGAGATTCACAGAATAAAAGGATGTAAAATATGATACCATATACCTAAAACATGGATGAGGACAGAGGAGTAAAGAATGGGCTCACAATTAAGTGACCGTTAACTTAATATAGACTGCTCTATGCAAAAGATATTATATACAAACCTAATGGTAACCACAAATAAGAAAAACCAGTAATAGAGAGAAAAAGAATTCAAATATATTAGTAAAGAAAAACAATTAACCATGAAAGAGAAAAAGAAAGGATCAGAGAAATTCTATAAGAACAGCCACAAAACAAGGAATGAAATGGCCATAAATACACACCTATCAATAATTGCTTTGAATGTAAATTGCATAAGTGCTCTCCAAACAAATGATATAGGGTGACAGAGTGGATAAAAAAAATCAATACCCATGTATATGTTGCCTACATCTGACTCATTTGAGACCTAAAGACACCTGCAGTTTGAAAGCAACAGGATGAAGAAATATTTTTCATATGAATGGGTGTCAAAAGCAAGCTGGGGAAGCAATACATATATCAGACAAAATAGACTTTAAAACAAAGACTGTAAAAAAATTTGTAACTTTTGTTGTCACAAGAGACTAAGAAAGGACACTGTATAACAATAAAGGGGACAAGCCAACAAAAAATATATAACAATTGTATATTCACATGCACCAAAAATGCCAGTATCCAATACATAAAACAGTAACAAACATAAAGGAACTAATTGGTAATAGTATAATAATAGTAGGGGAATTTAATGCCCCACTTCTATCAATAGATCAATGGAAGAGAAAATCAACAAGGAATCAACAATATATATTATTCATACATAACTATAACTAACTATAAACTGGTCCAGATGAATTTAGCGTATATATTCAGAACATTCTATCCAAATTAGCAGAATATATATTCTTTGAAGTACACATAGAATATTCTTCATAGATCACAAATTAAGCCACAAATCAAACCTCAACAAATTCTAAAAGACTAAAGTTGTGCCATGTATCTTTTTTGATCACAATACTCTGAAATTAGAAATCAACCATGGTAAAAAAATCTAATAAGATCACAAATACATGGAGGCTAAATAACATGCCAGTAAATAATAAATGGATCAATCAGGAAGTAAAAGAAGAAATAAAAAACTACATGGAAACATATGAAAATGAAAATACAATAGTCCAAAACCTTTGTGATGCAGCAAAAGTGGTTCTAAGAGTAAAATTTATAGCAATACAGGCCTACCTCAAGAAGATCTCAAAAAACCTAATCTTATACCTAAAGGATCTAGAAAAAGAACAATAAACAAAACTTAAAACCAGTAGAAGGAAGGAAATAATAAAGATTAAAGCAAAAATAAATGATATAGAAAGAGAAACAGTAGAACAGATCAATAAAACCAGAATAGGTTCTTTGAAAAAAAATCAATAAAATTAATAAACCTCTAACCAGACTTATCAAAGAAAAAAAAAGAGAGAAAGGATGTAAATAAACAAAATCACAAATTAGAGATGAAAACTAACTACCAACACTGGAGACATACAAAAAATTATAAGACAATATTATAAAAAATTATATGCAAACAAATGGGACAAACTAAAAAGAAAATGGATAAATTCCTAGAAATGTACAGCCTATCAAAACTGAAGCAGGAATAGAAAATATGAAGAGACCTATTTCCATCAATGAAATTGAATCATTAATCAAAAATCTGTTAACAAAAGCCAAGGACCAGATGGCATCACACATAAATTCTACCAAACATTTGAAGAAGAGTTAATACCTATTATTTCCAAACTTTTCCAAGAAATAGAAGAGGAAGAAAAACTTCCAAATTTGTTTTAGGAGGACAGCATTACCCTGATACTAAAACCAGGTAAAGACATCACAAAAAAGAACTATTGGCTAATATCTCTAATGAACAGAGGTGCAAAAATTCTCACCAAATACTAGTAAACCAAATCTGACAATACATTAAAAAAATTCATCATGCTCAAGTCAGGAAGAACACAAAAATGTTCATTGTCACCACCTTTTTTTCAGCATAGTCCTAGAAGTCCACAGCAATCAGACAGCAAAAAGAAATAAAAGACATCACAATCACTAAGGAAAAAGTAAAACTTTCACTATTTGCAAATGACATGATATTATATATAGAAACCCTAAAGATTCCACCAAAAAACTGCTAGAACTGATAAATGAATTCAGTGAAGCTGGAAGATGCAAATTTCATGTACAGAAATCTGTTGCATTTCTATACATCAATAATGAAGCAGCAGAAAAAGAAGTTAAGAAAACAATCTCATTTACAATCACACCCAAAATAAGATATCTAGGAATAAAACTAACTAAGGAGGTGAAAGACCTGTACTCTGGAAATTGTAAAACATTGATGAAAGAAATTGAAGATGACACAAAGAACTGGAAAGACAGTCTATGCTCATGAATTGGAAAAACAAATATCGTTAAAATGAATATACTACCCAAAGCAATCTACACAATTAATGTGATCCCTATCAAAACACCAGCAGCATTTTTCATGGAGCTAGAACAAACAATTCTAAAATTTGTATGGAACCACAAAAGACCAATGGGACAGAATTGAGAGCCCAGAAATAAACTCACAATAATAAGTCTGTCTTCAACAAAGCAGGAAGGAATATGCAATGGGAAATAGATGGTCTCTTCAACAAATGGTGTTGGGAGAACTGGACCACTTCTTTACATCATACACAGAAATAAATTCAAAGTGGATTAAAGACCTAATATGAGGCCTGAACCCACAAAAATTTCAAAGCAGAGCAGAAGCAGTAACTTCCCTGACATTGGCCATACCAGTATTTTTCTAGATATGTCCCTTGAGGCAAAGGCAACAAAAGCAAAAATAAACTATGGGGTTACAGAAACAAATCAAAAAACAAAACAAAACAAAAACAAACAAAAAACCCTCTTTTTGCACAGCAAAGGAATCAATCAATAAAATTAAAAAGCAATCTACAGAATGGGGGAAGATATTTGTAAATGACATATTTAATAAAGGGCTGGTATCCAGTATATATAAAGAACTGATACAACTCAAACCCAAAAAAACAAATAAATCAAATAAAAATGGTGTGGAAGACATGAACAGACTTTTCTCCCAAGACATCCAGATGACCAACTGACACATGGAAAGATGCTCAACATCACTTATCATCAGAGAGATGCAAATAAAAACTGTAATAAGATATTAACTCACACCTCTCAGAATGGCTAAAATCAATAACAGAAGAAACATCATGTGTTAGACGGAATGTAGAGAAAGGGGAACCCTCCTGTACTGTTGGTGGGAATGCAAGCTGGTGCAGCCACTGTGGAGAAGAGTATGTGGGTCCTCAAAAAAGTTAAAAATAGAATTATAGAAATCTCACTAGTATATTTTGTAAAAAGAACAAGCAAACACCTATTTAAAGGGATATATGCAACCCCATGTTTAAAGCAGCATTATTTACAATAGCTAAGATATAGAAGCAGCCCAAGTGTGCATCGATTAATGAATGGATAAAGGAGATTGATTATATATAGATATATAATGGAATGTATATATATAATATGATGGACTATTATTCATATATATAATGGAATATTATTCATCTATTAAAAAGAGTGCAGTGCTGACATTTGCAATGACATGGATGGAACTAGAAATTATAATGCTAATGAAATAAGTCAGTCAGAGAAAGACAAATACCATATGGTTTCACTCACGTGAAATTTAAGAAACAAAACAAATGAGCAAAGGGAGAAAAAAGAGAGAGACAAACAAAGAAAACAGATTCTTAACTATAGAGAACAAATGATGGTCACCAGAGAAGAGGTATGTTGGAAAGTAGGTTAAATAGGTAATGGGGATTCAGGAGTATATTTCTCATGACTGGCACTGGATTATGTATGGAATTGTTGAATCACAATATCATATATCTGAAACTAATATAACACTGTATGTTAACTAACTGAAATTAAAATAGAAACTTTAAAAAGACCTTCATAACCAGTACTATCATCTTAAAAGAATGTTGAAGGTATTTCTTTAAGCTGAATTGATAGGGTGCTAATATATAGCAGGGAAAGAGGAAAGTATTAATATCACTGGAGAGGTAAATATACAGTATATGTGTATATATATATATATACATACAATATGTAGTAAATATATAATATATAGTAAATATATAGTAAAAGTAATAAAAATCGGGGCACCTGGGTGGCTCAGTGGGTTAAAGCCCCTGCCTTCACCTCAGTCATGATCCCAGGGTCCTAGGATCAAGCCCCACATCTGGCTCTCTGCTCGGCAGGGAGCCTTCTCCTCCTCTCTCTCTGCCTGCCTCTCTGCCTACTTGTGATCTCTGTCTGTCAAATAAATAAATAAAATCTTAAAAAAATAGTAAAAATCAGGATTATCAAATGGTTAGGTAGTAATCCCTTATAAGGTTAGTTGGAGGTTAAAACATAAAAGTAGTAAGTATAACTACAAATACAATAATTTGTTAAAGTATACAGAAGATAAAAAGATGGAAATTGTGACATCAAAAAATAAAAAAAATATTGAAGGGATCTAAAAACATAGAACTTTAGAATGTGTTTGGTTGTAAGTTGTTATCAACCTAAAAATGAACTGTTATAAATATGTGTTGTCTTATGTCACCTTTATGGTAACCATAGAGCAAAAACCTACATTAGATACTCAAAAGATAGAAAGGAAATACACCGCTACAGAAAATAAACAAATTAGAAGAAACAGGACAAGAAGAAAACAGGGAAATGAGTCAGAAAACAAATACCACATATCTATCAATAATTAATTGTAAATGAACTAAAGTATCCATCAAAAGATAAAAAGACCCTGCATGTTTAAAAAAAATAAACCATCCATAAGCTACCTACAAAGAATCACTTCAGATATAAGTACACACAGAGTGAAACTGAATGTAAAGAACAGATATTCCATGCAAATGGAAAGCAAAGAAAAGTGAGGGGTAGTTGTATTTAAAACAGACAAATTATACTTTAAGACAAAAATTATAGTAGACAAAGAAGGTCATTTCATAATGATAATGGGTGTATCCAACAAAGGATAGAACATTTGTAGATATTTGTGCATCCAACATAGAAGTATTTAAATATATGGAGAAATAGTAATACAATACAGTAATACAATAATAGATTTTTTTACTCCACTTTCTGTCAATGGAAAGATTATCCAGACAGAAAATCAGTAGAAAAACATTAGACAGAAACAACACATTAGACTACATAGAACTTACATATAAGGGTCCATCCAAAAGCAACAGAAAATACATTTTTCTTATGTGCACATGTCACATTATCCAGTATAGATTGTATTGTGAGACATAGGTCTTAAGTTTTTAATTTAATTCTAGTTAGTTAAGATATAGTATAATATTAGTTTCAGGTGTATAACATAGTGATTCAACTATTCCATATATAACCCTGTGCTCATCATGTCAAGTACACTCCTCAATCCCCATCACTTTTTTTTTAATTTTTATTTTTTATAAACAAATTTTTATCCCCAGGGGTACATGTCTGTGAATCGCCAGGTTTACACACTTCACAGCACTAACCATAGCACATACCCTCCCCAATGTCCATTACCCCACCCACCTTTCCCGACCCCCTCCCCCCAGCAACCCTCAGTTTGTTTTGTGAGATTAAGAGTCACTTA
>PISX010028506.1:0-21519 GCA_004024625.1 Mellivora capensis | reverse complement strand
AAATAAATAAAATCTTAAAAAAAAAAAAAAAAGACTTGATTTATAGGAAAAATGGTAAGTAAATCGTGTCTCGGTGATATGCAGGCATGGTTCAATCTCCGAAGGTGTTAGAGGAGGACCCATGCTTGGGAAACATGGAAATGAAGAGAGCCTCGTTGCCCACCAGCTCTACCTGCAGGGGGCACACCCAGCAGGCCCCTCAGGTACCCTGGAGCAGTGAGGGAAGATAGCAGTTCCCGCCTCTGTCGCAACCCGGGGCACAGGGGAGAATCTCACCTTTGTCACTGCGGAAGTGGATGTTCTGGAGTTCCTCGAAGCCATTGGTGTCTGCAAAGGTGAAAGGTCAGAGGCCCAGGCCCCACAGGGGTCTCCCCTGGGGTGCAGGGTGCACTGTCAGGGCCTCCCCAACCCTGGCCCACCGCCCCTCCCTCTCCTAGGCCTCACATTTCTCACAGGTGGCCTCGTCGGAGGCATCGGGGCAGTCGGGAGTGTCGTCACACTCCAGGAAGCTGTCGATGCAACAGCCGTTGTGGCAGCGGAACTCGGCGGGGTGACAGGTGCCAGAGCACACTGGGTGGGGCAGGATGGCATTAAGGGTGAGGTCAGGCTCAAGCACAGGTCACCAGATACCAAGAGTCCATCATCGACCTGGCCTCCTCTACCCCAGCACGGCATTATGACATGTGCCCTGCTCCCCGACCGGCACCCCTGCCCCCCACAAGCTTCCCACACTCAAACTGGGCAGATCCTGACAGGGTGCTGGGCAGCAAGGGGTGGGACACTTGTGGTCCTTCCACATCCTATGAGGGTAGGAATGGGCTGGGCAAAGGGAGCTGGGGCGGTGACAAAGACATGACCTGGCAGAGGTGAGGGGAATAGGGAAAGGAGCAAAGCTCACCTGGACCGTGCCTGTCCAGTGAGGGGCCTAGAAGAAAAAAAACAGATGAGTGAGAGGAGTCAGTGCCAGGTCCCGGCAGGGACGAGCTGACAGGGGCGCCTGGAAATGGAGGACTCCACCGCCCACTGCCCTGACCGTCGGAGAGACCACCCACGGGGAAAGTCACCTGAGCCCCAAAGCTACCCCGTAAAGGCCCACCTTGCACATCCCTGCAGGCTAGCTTGCACTCCTCTTCCCGAAGATAGTTGTTCTTATTGCCCAAGCAACCTCCGTAAACGAAACTCTTGCAAATCTGTTCTTTGGGGTCGTAGTACCAGCGGGGGAAGGAACCACGGCAGCGGCCCACCTTGCTGGATGCAAGGCAATATTCTGGGGGGAAAGGAAAGCTTGTGAGGGGTCCCATCAACAGAGAGGGCTGGCTCCACAAATGGCCTCCCTAACCCCTCCCTCACCTTCTGTCTGCTTGGGGGACAGCACAGTAACTGTGACATTGGTCATGCTCTCTGGTTGGTTGGAATGGGCCGCTGTCAGCTGGAACACGTAGGTGCCTTCCTTGAGTCCCCACAGCTTCACCTGGTCCAGCTCATTCTTCTACACACAGGAAGAGCCATGAGGTTGGGACCCCGGATGCCCTTGGGCTGCCCCAGGTCCTCTCTGCCACACAGCCACCCCCACAGGGAGGGCACAGGGGCTTGGTATTGAAGGGATCCTTGGCTTCTATCCACCCCACCCATCTGGAACCTCAGATTGGCCTGTGGCCCTGGAAAGGGGGCCCTGGAGAGCTGAAGTGGGAGTCAGAGAGCCAGTCCAGTGTCTCACCTCTACTCTGACATCCATGTCACCCTGTAGTAGGTACCAATCTGTGTTCTCCATGTCCTTCAGCACCAAGGGTTCCTGGGGCTGCACCTTCAAGTCTATGCCTGCCCGGACCTTGGGGACCCGGGACGCTAAGGAGGAAGGTAAGGTCAGGTCAACTCTCACAGAATGGACCAGAGCTCTCCTGAAGTGGGGGAACAATACGGGGCCACACAGGGGCTCAGCAGCATGCATAGGGCCCAGGCAGGGGCTCACAACTAAATCAGCATCCTGCCCTCTATTTAGATGTGTCTTTGGTATACTGAAGGCATGTTTTTGGTTTTTTTTTAAAGGATTTTATTTACTTATTTGAGAGAGTGAGAGAGCGAGCATGAGCAGGGGAGAAGGGGCAGAGGGAGAGGAGAAGCAGGCTCCCTGCTGAGCAAGGAACCCAACACGGGGCTCAATCCCAGGACCCCGGGATCATGACCTGAGCTCAAGGCAGATGCTTAACCGACTGAGCCACCCAGGCGCCCCCTGAAGGCATTTTTAATGTAAAACCTGCTTCTGGAAGCAAAATACGGAACAGAATGTGCCATCTGATCCCAAATAAGGAAATATATACATGAGAGAGGAGCTTATTCCCATTTTCTGTAACAACCAGGTACTTGTGCTAACTGCTTTAAAAAGTTAAAGTAAGGGACACTTGGGTGGCTCAGTGGATTAGAGCCTCTGCCCTCGGCTCAGGTCATGATCCCAGGATCCTGGGATGGAGCCCTGCATCGGGCTCTCTGCTTGGCAGAGAGCCTGCTTCCCCCTCTCTCTCTGCCTGCCTCTCTGCCTGCTTGTGATCTCTGTCTCCCAAATAAATAAATAAAAATCTTTAAAAAAAAAGTAACAATATTTTTTGAAAAGCCAAGTAAGTAAATATGTAATTAACACTATTACCCCTCATTCTGCTGGTCCGGATTGCTGGCTGGGAAGGCCAGCCTGGTAGAGGTCTGAAGCACAGAGTCCTTGGGCAGCAACACCGCAGGCAAGCTTTGGTGTCCCAGAGCTCGCAGCCATGGGAGGAGAGTGCCTGCCTCTGGCACCGCAGACGGACTCTGCCTCCCCTGGAGGAGTCTCCAGGGAGTCACACCCTCCCTCAGTCTGACAATGCCTATGCCTGCGGCTTCCCCCAGTCTCAAGTTAGGGGCTTGGGAGAAACAAGACCAAAGCAGGATTCCTGCCTGTACTAGGACGAATGCTGGGACCCAAACTACCTATCTATGTCTTAACTCCAGAACTTGTCGATGTGACCTTCTCTGGAAAAAGGGTCTTGGCAGAAGCAACGAAGTTAAGCATCTCCATATGAGATCATTCGGGGTTAGCTGGCTAGGCCGATCCAATGACACGTATCTTTATAGAAGACAGAAGAGGAGAAAGAGTGAAGGGAAGCCGTGTGAAGATGGAGATAGAGACGAGAGTGATGCAGCCGCAGCCAAGGAGCACCTGGGGGTGCCAGGAAGGCTCCTCCCTGACTCTTCAGGGAGACCCGGGCCCTGCCAACACCGGGATTCCGGATTGCTGGCCTCCTGAACTGTACGACAATAAAATTCTGTGGTTTGAGGTTACCCGGTTTGTAGTACTTTGTTTCAGCAGCTGCAGGAAGGGAGACTCTGCCTGTGAGGGGACTCCAGTCCTGCCGGGCAGACGACACTGAGCACCAGGAAGCAACATGGGAGAAAAGACCAGTCAAGATGAAGCAATGCGTGGTGCGTGTCCCAGACAAGGACGTGGACACGCCGAGAGGGGAGAGGCCACAGGAAGTCAGCGGAAGGAGAGAAGGCTTTCTGGGGCCCCAGTGGACAGCGGAGTAATGAGTTTCTAATTCTTTAATTTTTGTCTTTTTTTGTTTGTTTGTTTGGTTGTGGGGAAGAATGTGCTGTGCTGTTGATAACAGCAGAAAATGTGAGCCAAAAAAAGGAGCTGGGGCTTCACAAGGCAGATCTGGAGGACAAGAAAGAGGCCAGCGGGTGAGACATACCTCAAAGGGCCCTCAATGCGGAGCCAGAGCACGCGGACACAGCAGAAATGACATTCAAACATTTAAGAACTGGCGCTACAGGAAAGGAACAGCCATGGCCATGAGCAGTGGCAGGGTCCTGGAGGCCAGGGCTGCACCAGACATGGACTTCCTAGATGCATGATCGGGGTCCAGGAGTCTGAAGGGAGGGGCCCTCCGGAGCTCCAGGATATAGCAAGTGATCCCTCTGTCCTGAATTACCCGCCCGCCTTTTTAAAAAGATTTTATTCATTATTTGACTGAGAGTGAGAGTACAAGCAGGGAGATAGAGGGAGAGGGAAAAGCAGGATCCCCACTAAGCTGGGAGCCCGATGTGGGGCTCGATTCCAGGACCCTGGGATCATGACCTGAGCTGAAGGCAGCAGACGTTTAAACAACTTAAACGACTGAGTCACACAGGTGCTTCCCCCCCTCTTTAAAGATTTTATTTATTTGTCAGAGAGAAGGAGCACACCCAGGGGAGCGGCAGAGGGAGAAGCAGGCTCCCCACTGAGCAGGGAGTCCGATGCGGGAATCGATCCTAGGACCCTGGGATCGTGACCTGAGCTGAAAGCAGATGCCCAATTGACTGAGCCACCCAGGCGTCCCATCTTGAATTACTTCTCTGAAGCGAGGAGGCCAGTGAGGAGACCAGCGCAGCAGTTCAGGGCACGTGCGAAGGGAGTACTCGGAATTAGAGGGAATGGAAAGGAGGATGTGATAAGAATGCCGGACAGATGCTGCCATTATCTGACAGGCACTGGCAGGTGGAAAAGAAGTCAGGGCGCAGACAGAAAGGAAACCCAATCTGGAGGGAACCTGTGGGGTTCAATCAGAGAAGCTGAATTTGAGGGAGGGAAGACCACTGAGAGGAGTGACCAACAGGCAGCAGAAGTGTGCATATGAGCTCTGGAGAGGCCAGAGACGGAGAGAGATATGGAGCTGGGTTTACTGACAAAGCGTCCAAGTGTTTGACATCTGCTGGTCACCATATCATCTGCAGTAGGAGCTGACAAACTCTGGCCTGCATGCCAAATCGGGCCCACTACCCGTTATACTTCTAGATGGTTGAAAAAAATCAGAAGATTAGTATTTTGTGACACGGGAAAGCACTAAAGTTCAAATGTGCGTCCATGAATTGGAATACAGCTTCACCTGTTCGGTTATGTATCGTCAATGGCTGCTTTCGCGTTACAAGAGCGTGGAGTGGCTGGAACAAAGATTATATGGGCCACAAAGCGTAACATATTTCCTGTTTGAACCTTAACAGGAAGTTTGTTAACCCTTGATCTGTCACCTACCTTCCTAACCATCATGCCACAACTGCATTCTTGTCCCTTTCCAGATCAGAAAACTGACACCAGAGAGGTTCAATGACTTGCCCAGGGTCACTCAGTTTTTGAACAGAAGAGCTGGGATCTGGACCCTGGTCTATCTGACTCCATAGCTCTTTCTAAGACACTGTGCTGTAAGTCACCCATCTACTTAGAAGTGTGATTGTGACCACTTTTTATAATCTCAGGGTTGTTTTTAACTTAGGCAGTACATATATAGGATAAAAAATTCAAAAAGTACAAAAGAGGGGCGCCTGGGTGGCTCAGTGGGTTAAGCATCTGCCTTTGGCTCAGGTCATGATCTCAGGGTCCTGGGACGGAGCCCCGCACCCAGCTCCCTGCTCAAAGCGGAGTCGGCTTATCCCTCTGCCCCTCTCCTCCTGCTCATACTCTTTCTCAGATAAATAAAATCT
Organism: Mellivora capensis; assembly: GCA_004024625.1. Classification (NCBI taxonomy): domain Eukaryota; kingdom Metazoa; phylum Chordata; class Mammalia; order Carnivora; family Mustelidae; genus Mellivora; species Mellivora capensis. The sequence goes on along the minus strand of PISX010028506.1, from coordinate 16,032 downwards.
TTTTTTTTTTTTAAAGATTTTATTTATTTATTTGTCAGAGAGAGAGAGAGAGAGCGAGCACAGGCAGACAGAGTGGCAGGCAGAGGCAGAGGGAGAAGCAGGCTCTCTGCCGAGCAAGGAGCCCGATGTGGGACTCGATCCCAGGACGCTGGGATCATGACCTGAGCCAAGGGCAGCCGCTTAACCAACTGAGCCACCCAGGCGTCCCTAAAATCTTATTTTTTTTTTAAGATTTTATTTATTTGACAGAGAGAGACAGCCCAAGAGGGAACACAAGCAGGGGGAGTGGGAGATCCATTCATACTATTTTGTGTGTGTGCGCGTGTGTGTGTGTTTGTGAGTATCAAGAGAGATAGTACTGAATTCAGAAGCATGCAAGATCTCTTTCGTGGTTTTCCCACAGTGTTTTGGAAATCATTCCATAGCTACATGGAAACAATTTCCTTTTATTTCTGGCTGCACAGTATTCAGTATATGAATGTACCATAACTTACAACTTAATTAACAAGTACACCTGTCTCCTCTTGATTTAGATTCTTTTTTTCTTTCTTCTCCTCTCCCTTCCCTACTAAGAACTAAACCATACTGCCTCAGGTTTATTATTATTATTAAAACAGCATTACCATATCCAATTATAGGCTGTGTTGATGGACATTTAGATGGTTTCCAATTCTTCACTATTATAAACAATGGTACAGTGAGTAACTGGCTGGTAAGTTGGTTTACACACATGTAAGTATGGCCACAAGATGAATTCCTGCAAGTGGAACTGTGTTGGGAGCTATGTGCATTTACTGGGGTTGGCTTTGTTTTTTTTTTTTTTAATATTTTATTTATTTTTTATTTTATTTATTTTTTATTTTATTTTTTTTTAAGATTTTATTTTATTTATTTGTCAGAGAGAGAGAGAGAGAGAGAGCGCGAGCACAGGCAGACAGAGTGTCAGGCAGAGGCAGAGGGAGAAGCAGGCTCCCTGCCAAGCAAGGAGCCCGATGTGGGACTCGATCCCAGGACCCTGAGATCATGACCTGAGCCAAAGGCAGAGGCTTAACCCACTGAGCCACCCAGGTGCCCCCATTTACCGGGTTTTTAAAGTTTTTATTTATTTATTCATTTAAGTAATCTTCACACCCAAAGTGGGGCCTGAACTCACCATCCCGAGATCGAGTCGCACGCTGTTCCGACGGAGTCAGCCAGGCGCCCCCCTTTTACAGTTTGGATGGATATTGTTGAACTGCCCTCTAGTAAGGCTCTACAGAGAGTTATGTCAAGCGTTGAGAGTGAATTGAAAGGAAGAAGAGAAGGTAAGAGATAAGAACGCTAGTGGGAGGCTGAGTCACAGAGATTCCTCTTTGATGAGGCAGACTCACACAGGGTGGACCCAAGGGGGAAGACCAGGACACACAGGGCCAGTGAAGGGATGGGAGGAGAGAGCTTCCACAGAAAAGCATGTCAGACACAGGTGTGGAGGCTGTGGAGCCTAGAAGAATGAGAAAAGGAGGCCCTGGCTTCCCGGGGATGTGGGGAAACAGAAGAAGAGCAGGAAAGAAAAGCCCCTGTCTGGACCGAACCCACACTCTGGGGGCCTGGCTGGCAATCAGTAAAGGGTCCAAGAGGGACAGGTTCTGGGGTGACCTCTGAGAGACAAGGCCACAGGGGTACTTCCCTCATTACATTTTTCAGAAAGCTGAAGACAAGACACCCACCAGTCTCCCTACCAGACAGACAAGCTAGCCCGAGGGGACAGTAGAGTGATGTGCCAGGCCTTGGGCCAAACCAGCCACATCCACCCAGCCCCAGGCCCTGGGAGCAAGGGGCAGATGCTCCACCCTTCCACTCCCTACTTCCTACCCCCTCAAGAGGGCAAAGGGCCAGAGTGGCCATAAAGCCAGCCCCTCTCCCTGCTGCCAGGCCTGGGGACTCTCCAGGAAACAGACTCCTCCTCCTAAGCCACTCCTCCAACAGAAAGAGGGGGAGGGCAAGTGAGGGGAGTGAAGGAAGGACCAGAGTGCTCGGGAGGCCAAAGGAATCTGGACTGGCCTGGCCTGGCCACAGACAGGGAAAGGGGAACAAGCTAACCCACCCTGTTGAGGATTTCTCTACCCTGTGCAAGAATCAAAGGTTTAGATGCCCTGAGCCTCTGTCCACCTTGCCTGTCTTGATCCATCTGAGCCTCCAGGATGGCTTTGTCCAGCTTTTTCCCACCTCCAACCTCTAGCCAGGCTCATCTGAGAATGGACTCCTTGATACCAAATAGTTCCCCTTCACCCCCCAGAGCACTGCAGTGCCCTTAAAAATGGTCTGGAGCTCACGCTCCGTTCACACCCTACCCAGCTTCCTCAGTGACCCAGGAAATCCCCACTCCACCCTGTGTTGTGCAAACAGGCCAGTCTGGAGGAGGGGGGGATGGGGGGTTTCCAAATGAGGACGGTTGGTCTCAAGACCAGGGAGCCCTAACCAGCTCATCTCCCTGACCAGAACCCAGAGTTTTAGTTTCGGGTTCCGGAGTGGGGCTCCCATGGACCCTCTGTCAGAGCAGGAAGGCACAAGAAGCTCAGGTCAATTAGTGTCATCACCACCTACACTCTGTGCCACTTCCTTGTGGAACAGGCTCAGGCCCTGGGCCATGGGATTCAGGTGGCCCGGCCTGGCCCAGAGATGGTGCCCACTCTCCACCTCCCCCACCCGGAATTCTCATCCCACCGTTTCTCAGAGAGCCAGGAGAGCTACTGGAAGGACAGGGAGAAGAGCAGGTCCTTAACCTGAGAGAGAGACACTGGCCCAGGAAAAAGCTAGACAGTCTTTTTCCACTTTCCAGAACTGAGACCATCCCCAGACTGAGCACCAGCCCAGTCCTGGCCCCCAAATTGCCCAGCCTCTGGTTCTGTTATCTCCTGAGCTATTTTGGGTCAGAGTGCTGGGTTTCTGCCAGAAAAGGTGGTCTTGTGCAGGAAAAATAGCACGGGACTTTTGAAGATCCTGCCTGGGTTGAGTCCCATGTCTCACCATAGCAGTGCTATCCTGGGCTAATTATTTAACACGGGAGTCAGTTTCCTAATCTAAAAAGTGGGCTGATGACTAATAGCACCCTTTTCAGAAGTGGCTGTCATGAGGCCAAAGTCAGAGGCTGAGTGGTACAGCCATCAGTCAACTATCAAGTGCTAACAGAGGTTATCAGCTGTGACCCATCCCTGCCCTGGAGCCCCACCTGGCCAGAGCAGCCAGAGAAAAAATGGGGAACGAAGGTCTCTGGAGGGGCCCTGATCCCAGTGCACTGCTCAGTCCCAGGAGGAAGGAAGAGCCCCCACCTTGCCCTTATCCCTGGAAGTAAACAAGGCTACCACATCCTCAGCTGGGAGAGCCCTGCCTGGCTCACCGTGTCCACACACACCTGCCTGGACAGCTGACATCCCTCCCCTACCAGGTACACATACCAGTGGGCTGACTCACAGGGCAACCCTCGTCACCCCCACCCCAGAGCCTCTGGGTACTGTGCCCACAACACCATCCCTTCCCCTTTTAGGTCAACCTCTGACCAGGCTTGTCTTTTAGCATCTGGGGTCTGGCCCTTTCCTCCAGACCACCAAAAGGCCAACAGATGGGGATGGGGGTGCAGACAGAAGCTAACCTGTCCCTGCCTGGCCGCAGAGCAGACATCCTCCCCCAGGCTCACTCGACAGGGCCTCAAGGTGCCTAGAACAGTGCTTGGCAGAGGGTGCTTACCTAGTCACTCTGCGGCCTCCAGGCAACTCACTCCCTGACTGTGCATATCACAGTCAGGAACCAGGACTGGCAAGGAGCTGCCTCCTCTCTCCCAAACACATCCAGGAGCACCAGCTCATTCAATATCCTGAATTCTGGACCCAGAGTCTGGGCTCTAGAATGTTTCCCCTCCCCACTCACGTAGCCTGCCCTTTGTTTACTGCTTGTACTGCCTACTTCTAAGGAGGAGTCGGGCAGAAAGAGACCGTCCTCCTTACTGCTTTCTGATGCTTGCCTTCCCCAGGACTCCGTGACCAGCCCCCTTTCTAAGTTTCCCCCAAATCCATCCCACCCGTTTCCCCCTCCTTACCGCCAAAACCCTGGGTCCGCAGCTCGCGGTAGGAGTGGTAAACCTCCCGCGTGAGGTAGTTGATGAAGCCCTCCCTGGGCGCGAACTTGCACACGAAGTTCTGCTCGTAGAGGCAGTTCATTAGGAAGCAGGCTGCAATGGCGTCCTCCCCGCCGTCGGGCTGCAGCTCCACCAGCGCCAGGTTGCAGTTCTGGGTGGTGCAGCAGGCGCGCACGCAGTCCCAGCCGCGGCGCACGGTGGGGGAGCCCAGGAAGGTGGCCCCGTTGCTAACCGAGGCCTCGGTATCGAGCACGAAGGCAGGCACCCCGGCGGTAAAGCGGTCCAGGCAGGGGGCTCCCGTGGGCAGCCCGGGGGGCGCGGGCGACGGCCCAGCCTCGGTGCCCAGAAGATCGAGCGCGCACAGGAGCCACACAGCGACTGCTGGGACGCGGGCCTGGGAGAGGCGGGCGCAGGCCATCATCGTCCCGGGGGCCGTCGCCCTCCTCCACACGGGGGTCACCTTCACTGCGCGGGCCTCTGGGCTCCGAGGGTGCTAGCGATCTGAAAGAGGGTAGGAGACGGGGAAGGAGACACACGGAATCAGCCCGACGCTTCAAGGGAGGCGAGCCGGCCGGGAGTTAAGTCGGGCGGAGGGCGGGGCAGCACCCCGCGCCGGGGGAGTGAGGTAGGGGACGCGGGCCACGTCCCGCACACTCCGGGTGAGTCCGCCGCCCGACGGACGGTCAGATGGACGGCTAGGGAGCCCACGTACCCGGACACACGCAGCAGCGCCGAACAAAGGACCGAACATGCTCCGCGCCCGCTCGGTCCCCGCCTCGCGATCCGGGGCCCGGGTTACCTGCGCAGGTGAGTGGGGTGGGGCCGGGCCTGCCGAGGTTCCGGTCCCGGCTTCCTGCGCGGCTCCGGCCGCCGCTTCCGCCCCGGTGCCGGGTGCGCTGGGGCTCGGCCACCTCCTCCTCAGGTTTCTGGTGAAACTGAGTCAGTGCGGCCGGGGCGGGGCGGACATTAACCCGGGCTCCGCCGGCCCCGCCCACGCCCGGTGCGCTCCGCCAGCCCAGCCCGGCCGAGCCCCGCGGTACCGCCGCCCCGCGGCCCCGACTCTCCCGCGCGGGCTGCTCCCCGCGGGCCTCTGAGCGGCGCCCCTCCGGCCTGCTCTACGTCTGCTCCGCCGAGTCCAGGCTCGCGGCGGGGTCCCGCGCCCCAGAAGTGCATCCGGATCCCCGGAGGCCCGGACGCCGCCGGGACGCTGCAGCGAGGTCGCCCACTCCGGGGTCGGGCGCTCCGGGGCGACTGTCCCCGGCCTCCCTTTCCGGTTGGGGCCATCATTCCCAGTCAGGCCTGAGGCGCTGGTGAAGGGACTTGGCGGGAGGAGAAACCGGGGAAAGCCCGATGCAGACGATCTGGCGGGCGTCGTCAGCCCTCGGGAAATCATTTCCATCTCGTGGCGGGAAGAGATTCCCCGAAGCTGTGGGGCTGCACCTCAGATAACTGGAATCCGGGATGCCTGTTCCAGCGTCGCCGCCCTAGCCAGCTCCGGGAAGCCCTCCTTTCTGCCAGAGTGAGCAACTGAGGCAATTCCCTCTTCCACGCTTCCCTGTGGGACCTGCCGTGGCTCCATTGCGTTTGAGGCCCTTCCATACCGTGTATCAAGGCCTACGTTCAGGTCTCCGTCGGAGCTGAGTCCCTGTTAGCTCACTGGTCTGCTGCCTCGTCCCCTGGAGCACAGGTTCCCCCTTCTCTCCCACGAAGAAACTGTTTCTGGTCAAGAGCTGGCCATTCTTGGGGCGCCTGGGTGGCTCAGTGGGTTAAAGCCTAGGCCTTCAGCTCAGGTCGTGATCTCAGGGTCGTGATCTCAGTGATATGGGATCGAGCCCCGCTTGGGGCTCTCTGCTCGGCAGGGAGCCTGCTTCCCTTCCTCTCTCCGCCTGCCTCTTTGCCTGCTTGTGATCTCTGTCTGTCAAATAAATAAATAAAATCTTAAAAAAAAAAAAAAAAAGATCTGGCCATTCTCTTCCAGCAGAATGCCATCCTTGAAAGCTAGAGATTGCATCCAGCTCACCAAAGTAGTTGAGATAATGACCTTCACAGAACCCTGAGCTCCTTGAAGCCGAGAGTGAAGAACTCCTCTTAAAGACTATTCCTGCAGAGCAAGATGGGTCCTATTAATGCTCTCCCAAAAAAGAGATTCCACACCTTTTCACAATGACTTAACAAACCCCACCCAGTGGAACATTCTTCCTAATTTCTCATGTAGAGCAGCTTTACCTACTAAGTCCTGCAGCCAACCTGTTGATCATTTTTCTGGCTGAACTGCAACATCCCCCAGCTGCCTACCTTCTGGGTGTTGGGGTGGGAATCTGGGGTCTGTCCCCCTTCTTTGGAGTTTCTGCTTTTCTCCCACTGCCCCCAGCACAGTGGACATAGGGCAAGGATGTTATGCTGGGAGTGAAGCAAATAATTGTGCAGTTACTGGGAAGAAAGGATTTCGTTGTGAGTTGATTTTTGCCTTCCCCAGTACCCTATACACACAAGAATCCTAACACAGGAGACTATTACCTATGGTAACATTACGTAACCATAGATTGATCATTAAATCATCCATCTACACCATTATGAAAACCTATATTCATCAAGCACTGACAGTGCCCAAACCCTTAGGTTCCTAAGCACTTCCCAACATTGCCCCATATACTCAGACCAAGAAAGCAGGTATTATTTTTATCCCCAATATACAGGTGAACAGGCAGGTTGTGACAGGTAATGCGGCAGGTGGCAGAGTGAGGATTGACATCTAGGTAAGCCAATTCCATTGCTTTAGTGCCTAAACCCTGGGCTCTATAGCACTTGCAGCTTTGACTTCAGCTGGCCCTTTTGCCCTCACCACAGAATTTAACTTGCCTGAAGCAAAAAACTCATTTTTAAGTGGTGAGCAAATCACCAGCACTAACTTGACACTAACCAGCACACTTGACAGAGATGATTACTAATGCTCACAGGAACTCTGAGAACAGTTTCCACTTTGCAGAGTTCACTAGCTCCACTGAGGTCAGAGAGTAAAGAGTGGGAGGCAAGGCTGGATAGGGATTGAGTTGGTGGGCTTTAGACTCAGGCCCCTGGGTTTAGTTATCATCTGCCATTTATTCTCTGTGTGGCCTTTGGTAAATTAGTTAGCCTCTCTGTGCTTTGGTTTCCTTGCATACAATGTGGGGCTTCATAGGTTATTATGAGGCTTAAATGAGTTAACACAGATTAAACATTTGCTACCATGAATCCCCAGTAAATGTTACCTGCAAAAAGTAACAGAGCCAGAATTTTATTCCAAGTCTCTCTGACATCAAAAACTACACCTTCGGGGCACCTGGGTGGCTCAGTGGGTTAAAGCCTCTGCCCTCGGCTCAGGTCATGATCCCAGGATCCTGGGATCGAGCCCCGCATCGGGCTCTCTGCTCTGTGGAGAGCCTGGTTCCTCCTTTCTCTCTGCGTGCCTCCCTGCGTACTTGTGATCTCTGTCTGTCAAATAAATAAATAAAAATAACTAAAAAAAAACACTACACTTTCCCACTACTAGGAGTACAGCCATCTCCCAGCTCCCCGCCCCTGCTGAGTAGCTGTGTGAAGCCATCTTCCATCCTCATCTCCAGTTGAGCTGGCTGGCAGAGACCAACTGCACCTGCCAAGCCCCGCCCAAGATGCAGAATGGTAAGTAAATTAAAAGGTTGTGTTTGTTTTACACCTTTACATTTTGGGGTGGTTCGTTATGTGACAATAATAATTGAAATAGAGGGGTAATACATTTATAGACTAAATTTTAGTTCTAATTAATGATCCATAAGCAATACATTTTATAAATTTCAGTTTGGTTTTTTGTAAAGACTTACTTATTTGAGAGAGACAGAGAGGACGTTTGTGAGTGAGGCAGTGGGGAGGTGCTGAAGGAGAGAGAGACTCTTTAAGCTGACTGACTCCCCGCGGAGCTCAGAGCCAGATGTGTGGCTGGATCCCAGGACTCTGAGATCATGACCTGAGCTGAAACCAAGAGTTGGATGCTTAACGGCCTGAGCCACTCAGGCGCCCCTAAATAAAATTCCAGTTTTAATGATTTAAAAATTTAAAAATTCCAGTTTTAATAATTTAATAGCCTTTAATAGTCAAGGGCTATGATTTCTCTTGATAATGCAGAACCAACAAATTTTCATCAGGAATTTTGGGGAAAGTAATGTAATTCTTTAAAAAAAAAGATTTTAGGGGCGCCTGGGTGGCTCAGTGGGTTGGGCCTCTGCCTTCGGCTCAGGTCATGATCCCTGGATCGAGCCCCGCATCGGGCTCTCTGCTCAGCAGGGAGCCTGCTTCCCCATCTCTCTCTCTCTCTGCCTGTCTCTCTGCCTGCTTGTGATCTCTGTCTGTCAAATAAATAAAAAATATTAATAAAAAAATTTTTAAAAAGATTTTATTTATTTATTTGACAGACAGAGATCACAGGTAGACAGAGAGGCATGCAGAAAGAGAGAGAGAGGGGAGGAAGCAGGCTCCCCGCTGAGCAAAGAGCCCAATGTGGGGCTCCATCCCAGGACCCTGAAATCATGACCCGAGCCAAAGGCAGAGGGTTTAACTCACTGAGCCACCCAGGCGCCCCAGTAATGTAATTCTTTTCAAGGTGAGGCCGCTGTCATTGGTTCAGTCTTTATTTAAAGGAGATAGATTCTCTCAGATGATTCCTAAAAGGGGCATTTTTAAAGAATTCTACTAGTGTCAGAAATGCTCCCACAATATTCCAGTGTGATGGGGGCCTCTAAATGGCCAGCAGTGATCCAGACCTACAGTATTATGCCTTTATGTAATCCCCTCCCCTTGAGTATGGCTGGGCCTAGTGACTGGCTTCTGGTGAGTAGAATACAGCAACAGTCTTGGGATGTCACTTCCTGGTTTAGACTGCAGAAAGACTGTGACTTCTGTCTTGCTTGCCGCCATTCTCCTCTCAGTGCCCTGGCTCTAGTGGAAGCTAGCTGTCATGTGGCGAGTAGTTCTCTAGAGAGGTCCTTGTAGCAAGGAACTAATGTCTCTGACCAATAGCCCTGACCAGCAACTGACTTGCAGCCTTCTGAGAATCCCTGACCCAGGCGAGCCAGCTAAGCCACCTGTTACAACGGTGATAGAGTAAATACATACTGTTGTAAGCTGCAAAATTTGGGGGTAATTTGTTACACAGCAATATATAACTCACACTCATTAACTGAAAAAATTAGAATATCAAACTATAAACAGTTTATTTGGTACAACTTTCCAAGGAGCTAATATGACCATAAATATTAAAATCCCCTAAAATTTTACACATCCTTTGTCCTTGTCATTCCACCTCTAGAAATTTCTCTTAAAGAAAAAGAAAAATCAGGGAATTCTAACAATGGAATAGTTAGAAGGATGTTTAGAACAGTGTTATTTATAGTGGCAAAAAATTGGTAGCAGTCCGTATATCTAATAACAGGGGATTGAGTAACTATATCATGGATTGCTGCTAATAGAACAGGTAGAAATCCATTAGTGAATCTTAAAAACAAAGTGACTTGCTGTCAGCATTTGAAAAAATAAAATGAAATCGATTTGAAAATATCAGAGGGAAAAAAAAACAAAAAACAAAAACCAAAACAAACAACAAGAAAAGAAAATATCAGAGGAAAGGTAAGTTTTGCTTCATAAGAAATTTCCGTTTCATGTTTGTATATGTGTACATTGTGATAGTAAATGAATTCCTTACTCTGAGTCATGGTCCAAACTTTTAAACTCTGTAGTGTCAAAAAAAGATACATATAAGGGCACCTGGGTGGCTGAGTTCCTTAAGCATAGGACTGTTGATTTTGGCTCAGGTCGTGATCTCATGTGGTAGGATTCAGTCCCACATCAGGCTCCATGCTCAGTGGGGAGTCTGCTTGAGATTCTCTCCCTCTCCCTTTGCCTACCCCTGCCCCCCTGCTCGCATGCACATGTGCACTCTTTCTCTCTCAGATAAATAAATCTTGAAAAGAAAAAAGCTATGTACAAAACTACTTAGTGGTACAAAAGGTATGCAAAAGATATTAAATTATCAAACAGCATGCATATGTTACAAAATAATCTAACTTCATTAAAATTCAAAACAAAAATGGAAAATAAATACACCAAACATATCATTTATATTTTTCTTTTTTAATTTATATTTTAAAATTTTCTACAACAAACATGTCTTCTTTAAACTTATTTCCTGAATAATAATAATAATGGTTTTTAAAGTTTCCCTAATAACTATATATTATGTATTAGCATTTTCTCAGCTATCCCATGGACTGGCTTCTGGTGAGTAGAATACAGCAAAAGTCTTGGGATGTCACTTCCTGGTTTAGACTGCAGAAAGACTGTGACTTCTGTCTTGCTTGCCGCCATTCTCCTCTCAGTGCCCTGGCTCTAGTGGAAGCTAGAATGCATGTTATATATGCATAGAAAAAAGACTGAAAGGAAATTTGCCAGAATGTCAGTTAGCAGTGGTGGTTTTTATGTGGTGGGATTGTGGGGAATTTTTTTTTTCTTTAATTTTTATTTTTTATAAACAAATTTTTATCCCCAGGGGTACATGTCTGTGAATCGCCAGGTTTACACACTTCACAGCACTAACCATAGCACATACCCTCCCCAATGTGGATTGTGGGGAATTTTTAATGTTTTAGAAAACTTAGATATATTTCTAAAATGAACATGTTTTTCTTTTCTTTTTTTTTAAAGATTTATTTATTTATTTATATGATAGACAGAGATTACAAGTAGTCAGAGAGGCAGGCAAGAAGAGAGAGGAGGAAGCAGGCTCCCTGCTGAGCAGAGAGCCCGATGTGGGGCTCGATCCCAGGACCCTGGGATCATGACCTGAGCCAAAGACAGATGTTTAACTGACTAAGCCACCCAGGCACCCCAAAGAAGACGCATTTAAGAGCAGTGTAGTTCTGATGGTGTCTGCCTGTGGCCTATTTTATCCCACCACTGGACCTAGGTCAAGCCAGGGAGCGGGGCAGACACCCTTCCCTCTGCCCAGGCCGGCACCCTCTTTGTTTGCCCATCCTGATGTGGCCCTGCTGTCTTGGTGCTTTTTTCTTTCCATGTTATCTCGGGGCATGATTCCCTTATCTTGGGCAAACTAATTGATTAATGGTGACATGCATAGGCCAGTGAGACATGTGTGAGTGTAGAAATGGAAGAATGTTAATAAAGAGCCTTACACATATATAATGGGCATAACTCATTTGTGTGCCATTGAGGTTCATGGGGGCCATTCTGTATGCTCTTGCAAAATCTCCCCAGCCTTCAGTTTACAGATGAGGAAACAGGCTCACAAAGGCTCCATGCATGAACCTGTCTGTGTCCCTGTGTGGGTATCTATGAAGTTTGCCTGTGTTGTGTCCCCATTCCATTACCAAGTTCTATTAAATAGTACCCCCTAAGTAGTTCTTCACTGTCCCCTTCTTACTACTGACAATACTACCTCCCCCAGTCAAGCCCTACAGCAGTGGTCTCCTAACTGATCTCCTTCAGACTTTCTGTACCCTCTGATTCTCTATTTAACAGGCAGGGTGAGATTTTGAAAATTTAAATCTGAACATGTCAGCCTATCCCACCACTGTTGCTTAAGATTTTGCTGTGATTCCCAGTGTGCTTAGGAGAGAGACAAAATTCCTTAATGTGGATCACAGGGCCCTGTGTAGATACCTCCACCCCTTCTGCCTCATGACTATGTTTCCCTCCCTCCTCTCTGTTATAGTCCCATTGACCTTTTAATCCTTGTATTCAACATCTCCCTCCTGTCACAGGGCCTTTGCATTTGCTCTGACTTCTGCCAGATCCACTCCTGCTGGTCCCTGTGCCTAGTTAACTCCTATTCATCCTTCAGAACTCAGTTCAAACTGTTACCACTTGCTAGGTCACATCCTCAGTAGACATTCTTTTTTTTTTTTTTTTTTAAGATTTTATTTATTTATTTGACAGAGAGAAATCACAAGTAGGCAGAGAGGCAGACAGAGAGAGAGGAAGGAAGCAGGCTCCCTGCTGAGGGCCCTGGGCTCGATCCCAGGACTCTGGGATTATGACCTGAGCTGAAGGCAGAGGCTTAACGCACTGAGCCACCCAGGTGCCCCCTCAGTAGACATTCTTATAGCACCTTTTACCTTTTTTTTTTTTTTCAGATTACTAAATACAGTTGCAGCTTTACATTTCTTTGCTTAGTTGATTAACATTGGTTTATTTTTATACTCCACTATAAGTTCCGTGAAGGTGGGGACAGAGTTTCTTTTGGATCACCAATCCCCAGGCCCGAGCATAATGCTTGGCCGACTACAGGACCTCCTAAAATCTTTGTTATTAAGTGAATGAGTTAATGAATAAACAAAATCCATTTTGTTCTTCTGATCTGGTTCCTTTTCCTGAAAGTGCTCCTGAACTCTTCACAAGACAGGAAACAGAAGATGGAGGGAATGAGCATAATAATGCCTGCCCCTCACAGAGTATAATGGTCATCAAAGTAATACCTGAGTCTACAGGCCACATTTTATCATTTATTTATTTATTAAAGATTTTATTTATTTTTAAAAGATTTTATTTATCTATTTGACAGAGAGATCACAAGTAGGCAGAGAGGCAGGCAGAGAGAGAGAAAGAGAGAGAAGCAGGCTCCCTGCTGAGCAGAGAGCCCGACATGGGGCTTGTTCTCAGGACCCTGAGATCATGACCTAGGCCGAAGGCAGAGGCTTAACCCACTGAGCCACCCAGGGGCCCCAAAGATTTTATTTATTTATTTGACACGATTTATAGAGACATGATGAGAGCAGGAACATAAGCAGAGGGAGTGGGAGAGGGAGAAGTGGGCTTCCCAGTGGAGCAGGGAGCCCCATGTGGGGCTTGATCCTAGGACTGTGGGATATTGACCTGAGCAGAAGGCAGACGCTTAATGACCAAGGCTACATTTTAGAGGCCTCCCCACTGCTGCTCATTTCCACTCTCTTCCACAGAGGCCCAGGAACGAAACCGCTGCAGAGAAATCCCTCAGCAAGCCTTTGGCAGACAGAGCTTCACCAGGAAGGCAGAGAGTGAGAAGGCAAAGAAAGGAAGGGAATGGGGGCGCCCAGGTGGCTCACTCAGTTAAGTGTCTGCCTTCGGCTCAGGTCATGGTCTTGGGGTCCTGAGATTGGGCCCCGCGTCAGGCTCTCTGCTCAGTAGAGAGCCTGCTTCCCCCCCTCTCTCTGCCTGCCTCTCTGCCTGCTTGTGATCTCTCGTCCTCTGTGTCAAATAAATAAATAAAATCTTTTTTTTTTTTAAAGGAAGGGAATGGATGTCTCTTGAGAAGGAACTCTGTTTTGGACATCATATTTACATATATTAACTCATTTAATCTTCCCCCAAAACCCTATGTGGTAGATGAGAAAATGGATTCAAAGAGGTTGTGAAATGTGAAGTTTATAAAACTTTGCAAAACAGGGTAAAAAGCAGATCTGTCAGCCTTCCTCCAAAGTCTGGGCTTTTCCAGGCTGCTTTCCTGGGGTGCAGCCCTCAAACATCTCCCCGCCTCTGTTAACTTAAAGCCCCAAAGTTTTTCATCATTAAAGACTCATCTATTAGAGGCGCCTGAGTGGCTCAGTCAGTTAAGCGTCTGACTCTTGGTTTCGGCTCATGTCATGATCTCATAGAGTGTTCACCCTCTCTCTCAAATACATAAATCTTAAGAAGAAAAAAGCTCATCTGTTGGCTGTTTTCTAAAGCTCTCTTTCAGGAGTCAGTGTATGATGGTTTTAGTCGATACACTGGAAACAGAAACTCAATATTTTATTTGATTTTTAAAGATTTTATTTATTTATTTGAGAGAGAGAGGAATATCGAGAGAGCCCAAGCGGTTGGGGGGAGGGAGAACAGGCTCCCCACTGAGCTGGAGGCCCCACATGGGGCTCACTCCCAGGACTCCAGGACCATCACCTGAGCCAAAGGCAAACACTTAACTAACTGAGCCACCAGGTACCCTGAAACTCAGCATTTTAAAGGCAACTACTGGGACACCTGGGTGGCTCAGTTGGTTGGACGACTGCCTTCGGCTCAGGTCATGATCCCGAAGACGCAGGATCGAGTCCCGCATCGGGCTCCCAGCTCCACGGGGAGTCTGCTTCTCCCTCTGACCTTCTCCTCGCTCATGCTCTCTCACTGCCTCTCTCTCAAATAAATAAATAAAATCTTTAAAAAAAAAATAAAGGCAACTACTGCAAGACCTAAAAAGAAATTTATAAACAAATATTGGAATATAGAAGGTAAAAGGGGGTGACAAAGTTAATTTCCCATTCTTCATAGGGAGAAGACAAGAGATACTATCTAGAATGGACAAATATATTATACAAAGGGATAAATGGTGATTACTGGAGAATTAAAAACAGAAGCTGTTGGTGGGGTTGCTTCTGGGGAGTGGGGCTGGGGAGAGCAGAGAAACTTCCATTTTTCATTTGTCCTTCCTATCTTTTTAAAAAATGACAGTGTTCTTCTGTAACTTTCCTAAAAAGCTTTTAGAAATTTTTGTTACAGGGCACCTGGGTGGCTCAGTGGGTTAAGCCTCTGCCTTCGGCTCAGGTCATGATCTCAGGGTCCTGGGATTGAGTCCCGAATTGGGCTCTCTGCTCAGCGGAGAGCCTGCTTCCTGCTCTCTCTCTGCCTACCTCTCTGTCTACTTGTGATCTCTCTCTGTCAAATAAATAAATAAAATCTTTAAAAAAAAAAAGAAATTTTTGTTACAGGGCACCTGGGTAGTGCAGTCAGTTAAGTGTCTGACTCTTGATTTCGATTGGGTGGTGATCTCAAGGTCCTGGGATCCAGCCCCGAGGCAGGCTCCACACTCAGTGGGGATTCTGTCGATTCTGTCTTCCTTTCCCTCTGCCCCTCCTGCTAGGCCTCTCATTCTCTCTCTCTCTCTAAAAAAAAAAAAAAAAAAGAAAAATTTATTACAAAAGACTGAACAAACATACGCTTCCTTTAGAATGCAAGTACTGTATGTTTAGAGCTATTAGTCTCATTACCAGGGTAAAAGTTAGGTCTGCAGGTTTCCTTTGTGTCAAGAAGGACCTGAGTCAGAGGAGAGTCATGTGATGATAAACATGGCTTCCCAAGCAGTTGCCTCTGGGGAACTCGAATGAGGGACCAGCTCGAGATTAATTTATCTTTGCAAGCACAGGGCCAGGCTGACAGAGGAGCTCCTCTTTCCTTCCATATCCATAAGGCAGCTCACAATCAGACACACCCAGACACAAGAAGGACTCCTGACCTGACGAGGGCCAGAGAGAACCATTCCTCTAACTACCCCTGGTGAGACTCTGCCCCTGCCAGTGCTCCACTCTGAGCAGGAGCGCCTACCAGTCGTGGACCCTGCTCCTGCAGGATCCATCTGACTGCAGCTCCTCAGGGCCCAGGTGGATCTAGTCCCAGGAAGATGGGATGCTGAGGGCTCTCAGGTGAGTGTGACTCCGGTCCTGTTCCACAACCGGCTATAGAGCACCGATCAGAGCCCTGCACCCCTCAGGACTGGAGCATCCCTTCTTCCTCCCAAGGCATGGCACGTTCTTGACCCAATTGCTTATCTGAAGTTAAAATCACTTTGGGCTCCAGCAGCTGCAAAAAGGAGGGCTGGGGCACAGCTCGGGCATGCCACTCAGTGGCAGCAAGGAGCCAAGAGATGGGCATTCCCAGCACCGGAGAAAGTCCTATTGATCTTTGACCCTCTGCCCTTCCCGGAGCCTTGGCCCTCCCTCTCTCCCCCTTCCGTTCTTCCCTGCTGGCCTCTCCCTCTGTTCAGCTCCTCACTTCCCTGGCACCCCTGCTCTGACTGGCAGTTTTTCCCAGGTCCTGGCTCGTGCCAGTCCTTCCATGCTGTCCTCAAGCCCTGCTTCCTGCACATCTCCCAACCCCGATGGGGAGAACTC
>PISX010028505.1:0-21435 GCA_004024625.1 Mellivora capensis | reverse complement strand
CCCCGGTTTTTGCCTATCACCCATTGTACTAGTTCTTTATGCAGCTGTTACAAATGATCACAACCTTGGTGGCTTAAACAACCCCAATTTATGATCTTATAGTTCTAGAAATCAAAATAGCAACATTGACCTCACCAAGCTAAAATCGAAGTGTCAGGAGGGCTGTGTTCCTTTCTAGAGGCCCTGGAGGGGATAGTCTGTTTCCTTACTTTTCCAGCTTCTAGAGGTCACCTGTGTTTCCCGGCTCATGACCCTCTTCCATCTTCAAAGCCAGCAATGGCAGGGTGAATCCTTACATCCAGTCACTCCAACCTCTACGTCTGTCATCACATTTCCTTCTGACTTTTCTGCTTCCTTCTTTCATATTAAGGACCCTTATTACAGAGGGCCCACCTGAATAATCCAGGATAATCTCCTTAAAATCAACCTTCGTTCTATTTGCAACCCTTGCTAGAGTTCCATGAGTTCCCTTGCCCTGTAAGGTAGTATATTCATAGGTTCCAGAGATAGGATACGTGTATCTTTGGGGGTTTCTGTTCCACCTTCGACAACCATTATTCATTATGTGCTGCTCTCTGCTTCTAAACCAGAATTTAGAATTTAGTAAACTCCCTCAGATTCCAGGCTCAATCTCTTTGTGATGGTGTCTGTGAATCCCATGCTGGAGGATTTGGTCTATGGCCTCACTGGCTCCCTTCATATAAAATGACCCAAGGGGTCACCTGAGAAGCTCATTTGGTAAAGCGTCTGCCTTTCCCTGAGGTCATAATCTCAGGGTCCTGAGATGGAGCCCTACTTGGTCCCTCTGCTCAGCTGGGGGGTCTGCTTCTCCCTCTACCCTCCCCCTGCTCCTGCTCTCTCTCTCTCTCTCAAAAAAGAAATAAAATTTAAAAATCTTAAAAATAAATAAGTAAAATGGCCTGAATGTAAGTACTCTGGTTGCTCTGCCCAAACTGGTGGGTAGGAGAAACTTCTCTTTATTTCTTCACCTTCAGATTTTTTACTGCGATAGCTAGCACATAGATCTGGTTTTTCTTTGATGGATATTTTCAAACGTAAGAAGCTTATCTGTCCATTCTATGTCACAGCCTTATCTGATAGTACTTTCATTAACTCAATTAATGCCTGAGGACAGTTTATACAAACTGCAATAATCATTAGTTGCCAGCTCCTAAAACTACTCAGAGGTACCTATACTGTTTTAAATATGTACATGAAGGCACACTCATACCTTCTTTGATACATGCATGGAGACACACTCACCTACACATACAGTGATTAATGCAGTGGGAAAAGACCTTAGATATCCATTAAGATGTGCTAGATGTCCACAGGGTCATGTATGGGAGTGCCGAATTACTATATTGCCCCCTGAAACTCACATAACACTGTATATTAACTCACTGGAATTAAAATAAAACTTAAAAAAATAAAGATGTGCTAGGTGTCATCCTAAGGGGAAAGAAACATTTATTGAGAACTTGCTCTGGTGTTAGAAACTTTATATCTTCAACTTACTTTAATTCTCATTATAATGCAGGAAAACAGCTTTTATAATCTCTCTTTTACAAAGGGGAGAATTGTGGCCCAACATTACACAGCTAGTAAGAGCTCAACATTTCACACCTGGACTGTCTGCTTCTAAAGCCCTTTTCTTTCCCCTCCACCTGACTAGCCTTAAAGCAAGGGAGTGGACCAAAATGGGGATGCTCAAGCTGAGATAACTGGAGCGAGCCCTAGGCTTTTATGGAGGTACCCAAGACTCTTCTCATGGGAGTGAAGGTGCTTGGGAAGAGGCAAGCTGAGTGAGCTGGGCTTTGGGCTCTTCCCACCGATAATCAGGCCAGCTCTGCTATTATTAGCTCTACATATTGGGATGCAATGTGATATTTCTTTTTTCTTTTTTTTTTTAAGATTTTATTTATTTATTTGACAGAGATTACAAGTAGGCAAGAGAGGCAGGCAGGGAGAGAGAGGAGGAAGCAGGCTCTCCGCGGAGCAGAGAGCCCGATGTGGGGCTCGATCCCAGGACCCTGGGATCATGACCTGAGCCGAAAGCAGAGGCCCTAACCCACTGAGCCACCCAGGCGCCCCAACAATGTGATATTTCAATAGAAAGAAAGATGGGATGAAGGTCTGCTGAAATAGGCTCTTGAGGGCCATTGCACTGGAATCTGACCACCATGTCCCTGTGATTCTGGAAGTCTGTCCTAATTGTCCCTATTTAATTAATCAGTTCTTCCAATGCCAGTGCCTTGGTTATTTTCTGAATGCAATTAGGGCTTTGCTCTCTAGGTTGAAAGAGATCATCTCAGTTAGTGAGTGATGCAAGAATTATTAAGGTAGAAAAGAAGCAAGATTCTCTAGGCACTTTTCTGCATCACAGAATGAATGTAAGCTGAGGGCAGAGGGGAAGTCTGACTCATGTTAGAGACAGCTGCTGATCAGGCGCTAGACGGTGGAGGAGTCTACAGAAAAGGAAACTCACAATGATGGGGAGTGGGGTATGAGGAGGTACAGAGATGTTTTGAAAATTTCCCTTTTAGGGACCATATGTGGTTGGGATATTGATATGCTCCCTTCTGAGAATCTGTTTTGCCATGCCATTGATTGACTTAATATGACTCTCAAAGCAAGTTCAGTCCCATTCAAGTATCACTTATTTAAATCTGTAAAGAAGATAACAACTTAGAAAATTTTAAGTCAGCATCTCATAGAACACAATGTCTGGGGTGAGTCACTATCAAAAGACAAAAGATGGTATGTGGAATTTAAGAAACAAAACAAATGAGCAAAGGGGAAAAGAAGAGAGAGAGAGAGAGAGGCAAACCGAGAAGTGGCCTCTTAACTATGGAGAACTGATGGTTACCAGAGGGGAGGTAGGCAGGGGGAGGGCTTAAATAGCTGGGGGAGATTATAGAGGGCACTTGCTGTAAGGAACACCGGGGCTGTTTGGGAAGTGTTGAATCACTATATTGGACACCTGAAATTAGTATTACACTGGATGTTAACTAACTGAAATTTAAATAAAAACTTTAAAAAAAAAAGAAGACAAAATATAGAATGAAAGCTACATTTTCTCGTCTTTAAGGGGACACTCTTACCCCTGCTTCCCTGAGTTACTCCTTGGTAATCCCTCAAGGAAGAATACTAAAAGTAACTGACATGTATTGATGGAGTTCTTGAATCTTTTCAAGCACTTGAGTCTTTAACAGAGCCTCGGACTGTCCTCCCCAAAATATCTCGTCCCTCTCTCATAGTAATAGGATTCCCAAGTTTTAGCTGTGCCCAAGGCTGCCTGACATTTCCCAGCCTCCCTTGCAGCTAGATATGACCAGGTCACTACGTTCTTCTCAATGAGATGCAAGCAAAAGTGTTGTATGGCAGCTTCTGGTAATTGTCCTCAAAAGATAAATGGTACATGCCCTTTGCCTCTTCTTCACCCCATACTCCTCCCTGCTTCCTGGAACACAGAAAGGATGGTTGCCACGCTAGTTACCATCTTGGACCATGAGAGCAAGGGCCTCACTGAGGAATGAAGAACAGTGACATGATCCTGGGTCTCTGAGGACACTGTAGAGAAGCTCTGTATTTTCTAACTCATGATTTCCATGCAAAAGAACAGTAAAATATTGCTTAAACCCCTTATACTGTATTTCTGTTTCTCACAGCCAATACTAATACAAACTGATATGCTGTATATACTAGGTATGATATTATTCCAGTTTTACAAATGAGAAAATGTGGCTTAGCCAGATTAAATAATTTATGAAGGTCACCCAACTAGTAGATGAAGGAATTAGGGTCTGAATCACAGTTTTTTCCAAAGCCCGTGTGTTTTCCTCCTCCTCATTGTTTACTCACAGACCATGAGGGTGATAGTGTTTATATTTCTCTGGTTGGCAAGAGCCTTTCAGCAAAGCCCTTGACAGTGTCTGGTCATGAGAGTACAGGCTTCAACTTGCCCCTCCATCATCCCTTTCAAAAGTAAAATCCATAAGTCGTAAGAGTCATGGTGAGACTCAATTGCATATCACCTTGAGAGTTCTGGGATGTCACAGCAGTCCCCAGGTGTCTGATTTGCATGAAGACTTTTGGGCATTCTAGGAGAAATGGTGTAGAGGACCATTGGAACTAATGATTGGGGCCCTAGAGAAAGAGGGGATGATGAAGTAGGCCCTAATCCCAGGAGGAGGGCAGATGCCTCATGCTGGAAAATCAGAGGACTATCTTTCCCCCGTTTTAAAAAATATTTTATTTTTATTTTTTTAAGTAATCTCTATACCCAATGTGGGGCTTGAACTTACAACCCCAAGATCAAGAGTCAAGCAGGCCCCACCGACTATCTTAAGGTGATAGTGGGGTGGTGCTGGACAGTGGAAGGGTAAATCCATCTTACTATGGGCATAAATCAGATAGGTGAGAGAGGCTGAGATAGGTGGTGTCACCAAGGGAATCAAACCTTATACCAAATCAAACCTTAGTTAATGAAAAGAGTTCATGGTTAGCTTAGTCCAAATGCACTTGTTTAGATGCCAGACGACCTATGATTTATTGGAAATGCTCTCACTCTTTGGAGGAACAATTTCATTCTATTTTAGGGTTGGAGAAAGCTGTGATGTGATTCAATAGACCTAACACTGGTATGGTGATCAGCACTGGAGGACCGAGGAGGCACATTAGCAGGATCATCAGAAATGATGGAAGGGGAGAAAATGGATCATCTTGCTCTTGACTGACTTGCTCTTGACATGCTCATCTTCAACAAAGGGAGAATCACAACCAGTGGTGGATAAGGACCAGATGGCTGGTTTATTGGAAGGCCCCAATGGTGGAATGACCTCGGGCTCATCTGACAACAGATTCCTTAGAAATTTAAGGGAATATGAAAAAGCTATGTTTCGGGGTGCCTAGGTGGCTAATCTGTTAAGCCTCTGCCTTTGGCTCAGGTCATGATCCCAGCGTCCTAGAGATTGAGCCCCATGTCGGGCTCCCCGCTCAGTGGGGAGTCTGCTTCTCCCTCTGCCCCTGGTCTTGCTTGTGCTCTATTGCTCTCTCGCTCTCTCTCCCTCTCTCTCAAATAAATAATAAATTTCTTTTTATAAAGCTATGTTTCATAAGCCAGACATAAATGGACAAATACTGTATGCTTCCATTTACACGAAGGACATAGAGTAGTCAAATTCATAGAAACAAAGTACAGCAGTGGTTGCCAGGGCCTGGGACAGGGAAAATGGGGAGTTGTTTCATGGATATGGAGCTTTAGTTTGGGATGATGAAAGAGTTCTGGAGATAGTTAGTGGGGATGTTGCACTCCAGTGTGAAGGTACTTAATACGGCTGAACTGCATGCTTATTATGCATTCCTGCCTCCACCCTGTCTTCTGTTCTCTTTCCGCATTCACTTACTTCTGACACTGGGCTTCTTCCATATCTGACCATTCCTTGTTGCTTGGATGCAATGCAGGTTTGGTATCAAAGACTCAGTTGCTGACATATATTCGTCATTTGCTCTTTTTCCTGTCTTAATTATATCCCAAATGCTCTGGAGAACTCTGTACCCCAGGACTCCGGATCTGTCCCTACCTCCTGGGCCTCACTTTTGCCTGTGGCCCTGCCTGGCCTAATCTGGCCTCTCTCAAGGGCAGATCCGATACCTAATCACTCAGGCCCATGCTGCTGTCTCTCTTCCTTAATGCCCTAGACTCTAGGACCTACAATATCTGCATAGTTCCTTGTGACACTCCTTGAGAGAGTGATAAAAGCTGAGGCCAGAGCTGACCAGCTCACTCTGACCAGTCCCAGAGACCGGAGAGACTAGCAGAGAGGCCCATGAGTGCACAGTGGCTTATGTGGCCAGCCTAAGAGTCAGCCGGTTTTAGTATAAGGACCCACAGGCCATTTTCTGTTTTGCTTTCTTTCCTGCTGCTACCCAGATGAAGGCTGAGGCTTCCCTGAACCATGAAGCTAGTTGCCTCTTCTAACTGATTCCATAACATGGAGTAACACAAAGCTTTCCCCAGCCTTCTGGGAACTTTTAGAGGTTTCTACTTTCCTAACCCTCTCTGCCTCCAGCCTTCTGCATTCAATTGTGCTAGCTCTAACCTGCCCCTGTTCAAACCAAGTTTTGTTGTTTGTTTTTGCTTTACATTAACTTTTTTTTGTTTTTGTTTTAAAATTTAAATTCAATTAATTAACATATACTATGTGATCAGTTTCAGAGGTAGAATTCAGTGGTTTATCAGTCCTATATAATACCCAGTGCTCGTTATATCGCATGCCCTCCTTAATGTCCATCACCCAGTTACCCCATTCCCCCTCCCCACCTCCCCTTCTGCAACCCTGTTTGGTTTCTATGATCAAGAGTCTCTTATGGTTTGTCTCCCTCTCTGGTTTCATCTTGTTTTATTTTTTTCCTCTCTTCCCCTATGATCCTCTGTTTTGTTTCTTAAGTTCCACATATGAGTAAGATCATATGATAATTGTCTTTCTCTTATTTTGCTTAGCCTAATACTACTAATAATTGGCCTCATCCACATCATTGCAAATGGCAAGATTTCAGTTTTTTGATGGCTGAGTAGTATTCCATTGTATATATACACACCGCATCTTCTTTATCCATTCACCTGTTCATGGACATCTGGGCTTTTTCCAAAGTTTGGCTATTGTGGACATTGCTGCTGTAAACATTGGGGTGTGGGTGCACCTTCAGATCACTACATTTGTATCTTTGGGGTAAATACCCAGTGGTGCAATTGCTGGGTTGTAGAGTAGCTCTATTTTCAACTCTCTGAGGAACCTCCATGCTGTTTTCCAGAGTGGCTGCACCAGCTTGCATTCCCACTAACAGTGTAAGGGGGTTCCCCTATTTCCACATCCTCACCAACACATGTCATTTCCTGATTGGTTGATTTTAGCCATTCTGACTGGTGTGAGGTGGTATCTCATTGTGGTTTTGATTTATATTTCCCTGATGCCGAGTGATGTTGAGCATTTTTTCATGTGTCTGTTAACCACTTGTATGTTTTCTTTGGAGAAATGTCTGTTCATGTCTTCTGCCCATTTCTTGATTGGATTATTTGTTCTTTGGGTGTTGAGTTTGAGAAGTTCTTTATAGATTTTGGATTCTAGCCCTTTATCTGATAAGACATTTGCAAACATCTCCTATTCTGTGGGTTGACTTTTGGTTTTGTCAACTGTTTCTTTTTCTGTGCAAAAGCTTTTTATCTTGATGAAGTCCCAATAGTTTATTTTTGCCTTTTCTTCCCTTGCCGAGGTCACAGAGGTTGCTGCCTGTATTCTCCTCTAGGATTTTGATGGATTCCTATCTCACATTTAGGTCTTTCATCCATTTTGAGTCTATTTTTGTGTTTGGTATTAGGAAATTATTCAACCCAAGTTTTGTCAAGAGCTAGAAAACTCGGCTTTTTCACATATTACTCCCAACCAAAACAATCTGTGGGTATTACATAGTGGTAGGTATTATCACCACTGGTTTACTGATGGGAAAAATAAGGCACAGAGAGGACAATGAACACTTGTAATTTGGTGGACTTTATTAAGACTTTTTAGGAGAGGTGCTATTACATTGTATGGTACCTAGCCCACTGCCATCTTGTATGACTTCTCTCCCCATTACTTCTCTACCCTAACTTTATCCATCCCACAGAGCCCTCCAAATTTCAAATTCTCCTTCCCTTTTATGCAGAGCAGATTTTCTGTCTCACACTTTCAACTCTCACAAGCAGTTATCCAAATATTTCTTCTTAAGCAGTTAATTCTCCCCTAATAGGAACACTGGTGCTAATCTTTAATGTAAAATTTTCTCTACTGTTACATTCTTTTAGTTTTGAATTTTCTTATATCAACCATGCCAAACATTATCAAAATAAAACTATCAATGTGATCCATGCCACTCAGGATAAATAAAAAGTTGAAACCCTTCCAAATCTAACCTTCTGTGATAGCCCTTCCTATATTTATGTCCAAATGGATACCTTTTTTTCTCCAGCCTCCTTAGGTCATGTAGCAATTCATAAATATGGCTGTTTATTTGTCACCTGGGGATCTCAGAGATTCTAGTTAAGTAGATAAAAGTGGGGCCTGGGGTTCTGCATCTTAACTGAGGAAAAAATTCCTCAGTTATGATTTAGGATCACTGGTTGGACTGCCTCATTTCAAGGGCTCAATAGCCATATGTGGCTTATGTTGACCATATTGGACAGTACAGATATGGAACATTTCCATCACTGCCTAAGGTTCTAGTTGATAGTACTGACCTATACCATATATCGTCCATGGCTCTATGCTGTTTAGCAAATGTAGCTTCATTCCCATCCTTCCTGTACCTTCCAGATTCTTACCACACCATCTAGGCTGTCATTCCCTCACCAGAGAACCCTATATATCCTCAATACCTTCTCTGACTGTTCCTTCTAACTCTTGGCTTTATTTGATTTCCTCCATTCAGGACCACGATATGGTGGTGGGTCTGCTTTGCTCTCCATACATGCCTCCACACTCTCATGAAAGAGTCAGACTTTGGAGGCTAACGCCATTTGGCTATGATTACTCTCCTCCTCCTCACTGCTTTATTATCAGCCTCCTGATCATCTCATTCATGGAAGACTTACATCTGGCTCACAGTGTTCCTGTTTGCCTCAGACCTTTCTGTCACTTCAGATAATGCCAATGTTCAGCTAACAATTGGCCCCTCAGTTCCTTGACCTTCTCATCTCTAGTAAAAATGGTAAGAATAAAAGCTAACACTTGCTACATGCCAGTCACTAGTCTAAGAAATCAGCAGGTCATGTATTAACTCCTTTGATTCCATGACAGCCTGGTAAGATTTGTCATTGTTATTATCATCTCCATTTTACAAATGAGGAAGCAATTAAGTATATTGCTCACGGTCGTGTCACCCATTAAGTAGTGAAGGTAGGACAAACTCAGGCACGTTAGTCCCAGAGAACATGTGCTTCACTGCTCCAATATTTCTCTTTCCAGTGATGGCCTTTTTTCCATTTCAGCTCCCATGACCCACTTCTACTGTCATCCTATGAACTCTGCCATCACCTCTACCTGTGTCATCTTCAAATCACTAATTAAGGCATTCCAGCCTCTGGCCAGCTTCCTCTCCCTCCAGCAGGTCAATAAATACAATAAAAGTAATGATAATCATAGCTAACAGTTATGTAGTATAAGTGCTTTTCACATGCTGACTCATTCATTCCTCACAATTCTGTGATGAAGGTAGGTATTAGTACCACTGTTTTATAGATGAGGAAATTGAAGCACAGAGAGATAAAGTAACATGTATAATGTCACACCACTTATAGATGTCAAAGCCAGAACTGGAATCCAGTCAGGCTCCAGAGTTCCCCATTTTTATCTGCTGAGTTAAGGATGATAAGCCTGGAATTGTGAGGAAAAGCATTATCATCTGGGGACTTTTTTTCAAAGTACCCATGCCTACCCTCCAGTTCTAAATGTTTGCTTGTTTATTTATTTTGATAGACACTCTCAGATGATTTAGACATTGGCCTCATATTGAGAACCACAAATCAAACAATTTCCACCACCTACTAACATGGCCTTCTAGTCAAATTTAACCTACTGCTGTCCTGCCCATCTCAGTCAGGACTGCTTCCCACAAACAGGTTAGGGCTGAGCCTGAGAATGAAGGCATTGTGACCAGCACAACTGAATAAAAAACATCAGTACCAATAGCTTGGAGGGCCTGCAGCGAGCAGGGATGGACAGATTTCTCGATGCCCACATGATACTTGAATAGGTTTTTTTTTTTCTTTTTTTTTCTCATGTCCATCTGATTCAGTCCAATATCTAGGACGAGAACCAACTGCTTAGCTGGGGATTGCTCGGGGCAGCAATTTGCTCCCCAGTAATGTGATGGCTTCTAAGACAAGAAGAAAGCAGAATGAGAGTTAAGCAAAGAAAGTAGTCTTGGCATAGGTCCAGGGGAAAGGCAGTCTGGCTGAAACAGTTCAGTTCCCTCGTCCAGGAAGCAGCCATCTACGTAAACAGGAAGTAGAGAAGGTTGGGGGATAGGGCAGTGGTTAGTTGGTGAGAACAGGAGCTGACACCAGATGGGTGTCAAGTGGTTACATTCAAAAGAGATTCTGAGACGGGCCCTGACTTTGCACGTTCACCGTCCCTGCTCTTTCCTGGGAGGCCTTGTCTGACTAGGGTGTCTGTCTGTGCTGTATGTATCGGCTCCTACGCTAAAATGGATAAATCTTTGAGCAGCTGCCTTTTTTCCAGTTTTATTTTGCTGGCTAGTCTTATTTTATCTCACTTAATAGTCTAACATTCTGTGAGGATAGGGCTACTGTTTCCATGTTTTGAGGTGGGAAATCCTTGTGCGGATTAAGTTACCTTGCCCAAATCTGTTTACATTATACCACCATACAACACTTTTGAAAACTGTCTCCTCTCTGAAAAGTGACCGTTAAGCATACCTTACGAGAAAGAGAGTGCGTAAGTTTTCTAAGGATGCCATAACAAATTACCACAAACCTGCTGGCTTAAAAAAATAAATTTATTTTCTCCACCTTCTGGAGGCCAGAAAGCTGAAATCAAGGTGTTGGCAGTCTGTGCTCCTTCTGGAAGCTCTAGAGGAGAATCCTTCCTCGCCTCTTTCAGCTTCTGGTGACCCCAGACATACCTTGCCTTGGGGCTGCAAAACTCCAGACTCCTCCTCCAACTTCACATGGTCTTTCCTCTTTATCCCCATCTTTTTTTTTTCTCTCTCTCTCTCCTTTTTGAAAGAGAGAGAGTGAGTGAGAGAGAGAGAGAACGCACAAGAAGCAGACTCCCCTGCTGAGCAGGGATCCTGACATGGGGCTGGATCCCAGGACTGCAGGATCATGACCTGAGCTGAAGGTAGCTGCCCAACCAACTGAGCCACCCAGATTGCCCCTCTTCTGTCTCTTATAAAGCCTCTCATCACTAGATCCATGGCCCACCAGGATGATCTTATCTCAAATACTTAATTACAGCTGCAAAGAGCTTTTTTCCAAGTAAGGTAGCATTCAGAGGATCTAGGTATTAGGACATGGACATATCTTTTTGGAGGCCAATTCAATCAACTATAGAGGGTATCATTATTCAAATGTTAGTGCAGATTTTGTAGTATTTTAATAACAACCATGGAATTGAGAGGGACGTTATCTTGATTAGAGTGCCCATGGCCAGATCCTCATTCTTTAAAAGGATAAACTTTTCCAGAGGTGCCTGGGTTGTTCAGTCAGTTAAGCAGCTGATTCTTGGTTTCAGCTCAGGTCATTTCAGGGTCTTGGGATCGAGTCCTGCTTAGGGCTCTGAACTCAGTGGGGAGTCAGCTTCAGGATTCTCTCTCTCCCTCTGTCCCTCCCTGACCCCTCTCTCTCTCAAATAAATAAATAAATCTTTTTTTTAAAAAATAACCTTTTCCAAATGATGGTCTCCCCAACCAATGCGACCCATCCTCCCAAAGCTTAGGCCTATCACAATTTCAGGAAAAGAGGAAAGTATCACAAAGGCATATGTATTTTGAATATGCCCTCCAGAAGAAAATTTTATACCCTTCCCACAGTGCACCCAACCACACATAGCTTCTCTAAGGGAATACTATAACCCAGGCTGATGGGTAAGGGGGATCCTTAGGGTTGCCGATTACATGTTGAGGAAGGAAAGAGAAACACCTGAAAACAGTAGTGATCATAGAGACTAAAAGTTGAATCAATCCAAAGAACCTTGAATCCAAAGAGCAGGACTGGAAGGGCTTACTTACTATAAGGGGGTGACACTATTGTCCATGCAATCTGTCAGAAATACAAATGTAATCATGTCACTCTCTGTCACTTGAGATCTTCCAGTGCTCCTTATGTATGAATACTGAATGAATCTCACATTCTTTAACAAAGTACACAAAGACTTGTCAAAAGCTAGCCTCTACCCACCTTTTTAAAATTTATGTTTTTAAATTAACATATAATGTACTATTTGTTTCAGGGGTACAGGTCTGTGAATCATCAGACTTACACATTTCACAGCACTCACCATAGCACATAACCTCCCCAATGTCCATCACACAGCCACCCTATCCCTAGTCCCCTACCCCCCAGCAACCTTCAGTTTGCTTTGTGAGATTAAGAGTCTCTTATGGTTTGTCTCCCTCCCGACTACTCATTTTTTTTAGACTTCTCTCTCACTACTCTCTCTGAAAGACTATCTCCTGCAGCACCAAAATTCTTTTTATTTCCTGACAAGTCATGTCCTTATTGCTTTTCTAGCCTTGAACATGCGCTTCCATCTCCTTGGAGTCCTCATCTCTCTTCTTTGCCTGCTAATTCCTACAGACACTTCAAGACCAGTTTCCCTGCCATTTCATCTGCAATTCATCAGCAGGCCTCCCTGGTCCTTTCCATGGGTTGGCACCTTCCTCTACTGTGATTTCAAGTCACTCAATTTATGGGAACTTTTGACCTCTGTCTTATTCAACTTCTCTTCAATAGTTTGGGAGCCTTCAGAAAGAACTGTATCATATACATCCCTGAATCCCTGATGCCTAGCAGGTGCTCAATGAATGTTTCCTGAAAAAATGAAAGGACTGGGTCATCATGGATTCAAGTCCAAGATACTTGGTTTGGTGACAGTGAGACCCAGGATTCAGCAAAATGACTGTTGGCAATGTCAGACTTGCATTTTTACAACTGAACAGCCATGGTAGAAAGAGCCAGCAGGGGTGCCTGGGTGGCTCAGTGAATTAAGCATCTGACTCTTGATTTCGGCTCAGGTCATGATCTCAGGGTTGTGAGACTAAGCCCCACATTTGGCTTAGTACTGGGTGTAGGGCCTGCTTGACATTCTCTCTCTTTCTCTCCCTTGTCCCTCCCCCACCCCAAAAAAGAGAAAGATCCAGCAAAAATTCTATCCCTGATTCTCATTGGCCTAAATTGTATCACATGCTTACTCTTCAACCAATCTCTGTCTCTCTGTGTGACGAGGCCTAGATCATGGGCCTACCCCTAAGCCAGTAGAAGGGCTTTTCCACAGAGGCAAAGCAGGGTCTTGCTTACCAGAAGGAAACCAGTAGAGGCAGATAGAGACAGTTTCAGATTTTGTGGAAACTGAAGCTTTATATTTGGGAGCCTCTTTGATAAAAATAATACAAAATTAAAAATTAAAAAATATATCTGAAACAGAATTTTATTTAGACTGAGAAAATAAACCACAGCCAATTACTAGAATCTCAGAGATTCAGGGAGGAGAGTTAAGATGGCAGAGTAGTAGAGAGACCCTATGCTTGCCTGGCCCTTCGAACACAGCTAGATAAATATCAAATCATTCTGGAATCTTGGAGATTTGAGTTCTTTCCTTCTGAGGCAACTTATCTGAAATGCTTATATATAAAAATGCTTCTGGTCAAGTGGCTTCCTCTCCCCATCCAGAACACTCCATCACTCCTGGAATTTCCCACCACTTACAGGGACCCATGCAAGTAAAGAGCTCGGAAGCTTAGACTTTGTTAGCTTCACAACAAACCCACCTCTGGACACAGGGCAAGCAAAGCAACAGATGTCTATTTCTTAATAGCAAATTCCTTGTTTTAAAGAATGGTGATCCGGACATATATCTAAATAACCCTGTGCAGGCCACCACGCCTGGGGAACCTTGGGTCTTGGCAGAACAAGCGATCATCATTTTGTACTTTGTGGCATTCACCAAACCCAGCTGGAATTTTGCTGCACTGATTTTAACAGCTCTGCACTCACGTAATTCAGTGCTTTAAAAGGCCATGTTTTATTTGGCACTGCTGCTTTCAACAAACTTACAGGGACCGTTGGCCCCAGGAGTCCAAAGCTGAACCTGTCCTACCCCAGCCCCTGGCGATGTCCGAATTTCCTCCTCTTCTCATCTACCTTGTCTTCCACTTCTCTTCTTCCTCTTCCTTTTCCTCCACTTTTTCTTCTTCCTTCTCCTCTTCCGCCCTGATTATTTTGACAGATCTTTGAGTTCAGACAGTACATCACACACGAGGCCTAAATTATGAGCAAATTCCACTGACGTCAGGCCATTTGTACATCCAGTGAACTTGGCTCGATTTTTGGCTTCTCTAAGCTGTGTCCATTGGAGATGCAGACAAGTGCCTTCAGGGCAGCAGAGGCATTCCAGATGGTGGTGTCGGGATAGGCTCGCCAGCATACTACCTCCCATCTGGGCCAGGGCTCCGAATGCCATAGGCCACTCTCAGCACATCCCCACAGCTGCTGTTGACTCTTGGAAGGAGAGCGGCAAACATACTGTGACTTATCAGGGGAAACCTGCAGATGATTAACTCTGGGCCCATTAAATGCCTCATTTCCACCCAAGCGGACTCCAGGCTGGGGGTAAAAGCAGGGTAGGAGAGAGGACAGATGCGGTGGAATATCAGGAGTTTAGCAGCAACCAAAGATGTTTTCCCCAAGCAAAGGAGACACTTGAGTAAGAATAAAAAACATTTAGAGATAGACAAGGAAGGCTGCAGGTCTCTGCTATTTCCCTCTCACCTGTGTAAACTTGATGGATTGCGGTAGATATCGGCCATGCATTCTTTCCCACACTCTACTTCTGAAAACAGCATCCTCTTTCCTTTGGGACACTCCTTTCCTACTCCCGATGGCCTCAGGGCTCTATCTTCCTACCCCCCATCCCATCCCTTCTCCCTCCTACACCTCAATGATAGTACACAGGAAGACCTATTACGCTGTCGCAGCCGCCAGACATAGTAAATAAACACATGGTTATACCAGCCCATTATGGTCCTTCCTTGACAGTTTCCAAAATTTGGGTGCCTGCGTGGCTCCATCGTTTGAGCGTCTGGCTCTTGGTTTCAGCTCAGGTGGTGATCTCATGGGTTGTGGGATTAAGCCCTCTGGGTGCCCTGCTCCACGCTCTGTGGGGAGTCTGCTTGCAGGATTCTCTCCCTCTGCACCCCCCACTCTGTCTCCCCCTGCTCGTTCTCTCAAAATAAATAGGTAAATCTTGAGAAAAAAAAAAGTTAAGTTTCCAAAATTTCTAAATTAGGTCAAAGCTCTGTAAGAATATTAACATACCTTACAACTAAAAACAAGGGAGAAAAAAAAATAGCTGTTGCCCTAGTTGGGAGAAAGGAGACATCCAAATTTAAAGATTAAGGCTTCACTTCTCTGAATCGCTGCTACAGCTACCTAGATTCACGGGGGCAATGTGGGATTACACATATGTGAATTTTCCTGGCAGCCTGAAGGCTATCCTTTCAAGGGTAAGAGGACCTCTTCCTATTTTTTTTTAACCATATTATTTGCAGACTTTTCTAAAACGTTCTAGATACTTCCCTTACTTTTAAAATGGGAAATACCACCTTGAACCTCTTCCTGATGGCTCAGGGTCATCAAAATAAGGCTCATTCAGTTGGCTGTGTCTGTCTTTGGCTTGGGTCGTGGTCCCAGGGTCCTGGGAAGGAGCCCCTGCAGTCCTGCCTTGGGCTCCTTGCACAGGGGGAGCCTGCTTCTCCTTCACCTTCTGCCTTCTGCTCCCCTACTTGTGCTCTCTCTCTCTCTCTGTCAAATAAATAAATAAAATCTTAAAAAAAAAATTGAATGAGCTTCATTGATAGCCCGTGCTCATTTCCCTTCCTGTCTTGCTTTCCCCTTTCCTGATGGGCTCCAGCATTCCTCTGGCTCCTGAACTTCTGTTTGCTTCCTGCTTGTAGCCCAGCAGTTTCCCCTTAGATCACACCTGTGATACAGCTGCTCTGGGGCCGACCTTTGGTCCTCTTCCTTGTGTGCCACTCTGCCTCTACCCTTGGGCCCTGTTCTGCCTCCAGCTGGCACTGGGACTAAGCCAGATGAGGGTTCCCTGACAAGGGATCAGATGTTAAATGAACAGGGATCATTTGCTGCAGAGACAAACAACCTTACACACCACTGTAACCCCCAGAGTATGATTTTAAAATAGTGGAGGGCAAAATAAATAAATAAATAAATAAATAATAAAAAAATAAAGTAAAATAGCAGAGACCAGAAGAAGGATTACAGAGGCTATCTGCCCCTGCTGCAGAGGGCATATCCTAAATGGGCAGGATAGATATCAGTTCTCTGGGAGCATCAGTTGCCATTTTTACTGGTTCGTTGGGTTACAGATGCTGCTTTGGAATTGTCGAATTTCCAAGCCTGACCACTAAACTTGACTGCTGGCCCCTGTCTTATCGAGGCTTAGTTTTCTCTTGTTCCCGCGCAGCTGACCAAGGAGCCCATAGTCACCCAGGGTACAACATTTTCTTTTCTGCTCCAACAAGCCCATCTCTTTTTTTTTTTTTTTAATTATTGTTCATGTGACTTCTTTTTTTTAATTTATTTTTATTTTATTATTTATTTATTTATTTGAGAGAGAGAGATCACAAGTAGGCAGAGAGGCAGGCAGAGAGGGGGAAGCAGGCTCCCTGCCGAGCAGAGAGCCCGATGCGGGGCTCGATCCCAGGACCCTGAGATCATGACCTGGGCCAAAGGCAGAGGCTTAACCCACTGAGCCACCCAGGCGCCCCAAGCCCATCTCTTTATCTCCATAAAAAGGGTTTCAAGATGAGTTAGAAGAACATGAAAATGTATGTGTATACATGTCAAAAATGAATCTTAAGCTGTTTTCAAGGTTAAAGGGAGCTAACATGATAAAAATTATTCTGAAAGACTGGACACCCATTTTAAAAGCAAATGCAAAGGATGAATCATGCCAAATTAAATGCTAAGTTAAGTATAAACTTCCGACTCCCATTTTTGAACTTCAGAGCACCCTGACCAATTCCATGTTCTCCGTGACCCGCTGGGTAGCGGCATTTTGGCTCCATTTACAGGGAGCTAGACCATCTGCCCAGCCAGCCAAAGAAAACAGATATGAGCCCAGCTTGGAGGCTGTCTGTCCCTTTGTACCTTTTTTGCTTACCCCATTTGCTGTTGTGCTCACTCTTGCTCTCATCCCATGGCATACTTTATTTTTTAAAAATTTAGAAAAGATTTTATTTATTTATTTACTGAGAGAGAGGGGCCATGAGGGGGAGGGGCAGAGGGAGAGGGAGAAGCAGGCTCTCCACTGATCAGGGCGGCCCAATGCAGGGCTTGATCCCAGGACCCTTAGATCACGACATGAGGCAAAAACAGATGTTTAACCCACTGAGCCACCCAGGGGCCCTCCATGGCATACTTCAATCCTCAATCTTGGCCACATGTTGGAATCATCCAGAGAGCTTTTAAAAAATTCTGATTTGCAGGCCCAAACACAACCAATTAAATCAAAATCTCTGTGGTTAGGTCCTGAGCATAGCATTCACCGCACAACATTTCACTGAGAAAAATTTCAAACATAGAATAAAGTTAAAAAACATTTAC
Source organism: Mellivora capensis (assembly GCA_004024625.1). Classification (NCBI taxonomy): domain Eukaryota; kingdom Metazoa; phylum Chordata; class Mammalia; order Carnivora; family Mustelidae; genus Mellivora; species Mellivora capensis. The sequence continues at coordinate 4,034 of PISX010028505.1, read as the reverse complement.
AGGAAATCTGTATATCCGCCACTTAGATTTCACCATTATATTATACATGTCCATCCTTCTGGGGACATTTTATTGCTGAATGTCTATCTATCTATTAACATTGTGCTGATCATCCATTAATCTGCCTTATTTTTTTTAATGTATTTTATTTTTTAAGATTTTATTTATTTATTTGACAGACAGAGATCACAAGTAGGCAGAGAGGCAGGCAGGGAGAGAGAGGAGGAAGCAGGCTCCTTGCTGAGCAGAGAGCCTGATGCGCAGCTCGATCCCAGGACCCTGGGATCATGACCTCAGCTGAAGGCAGAGGCCTTAACCCACTGAGCCACCCAAGGGCCCCTTTTTAATGTATTTTTTTTAAAAGATTTTATTTACTTATTTGACAGAGATCACAAGTAGCCAGAGAGGCAGGCAGAGAGAGAGAGAGGAGGAAGCAGGCTCCTTGCTGAGCAGAGAGCCCAATGGATGATGGATGCGGGGCTCCATCCCAGGACCCTGAGCCAAAGGCAGAGGCTTTAACCCACTGAGCCACCCAGGTGCCCCTTAATGTATTTTAAAGTAAATTGATTACCAGGGCATTTGGAGAGGGGAGGATGGAGAGCTATTGCTTAAGGGTAACAGAGTTTCTTTGTGGTGATGAAAAAGTATCAGAAACTGATGATGTGATGGTTGCACAGCATTGTAAATGTAACTAATATCTCTAACTAATAAATTATACACTTAAAAATGGGTATAATGGGGGCACCTGGGTGGCTCAGTGGGTTAAGCCTCTGCCTTCAGCTCAGATCATGATCTCAGGGTCCTCGGATCGAGCCCCACGTCGGGCTCTCTGCTTGGCGGGGAGCCTGCTTCTTCCTCTCTCTCTCTCTGCTTGCCTCTCTGCCTACTTGTGATCTCTCTCTGTCAAATAAAATCTTTTTAAAAAAATGGGTATAATGGGGGGTGCCTGGCTGGCTCAGTCAGAAGAGCATGTGACTCTTGATATTGGGGGCATGAGTTCGAGCCCCACTTTGGGTGTAGAGATTCCAAAAAAATAAACAAAACAAAAAATGGTATATATTTTAAAATATTTATTTGAGAGGGAGAGAGAGAGTGTGGGGGGGGGAGGGGCAAAGGGAGAGGAAAAGAGAGAAAATCTCTAGCAGACTCCCCGCTGAACGCAGAGCCCACCAGGCCTCAATCTCATAACCCTGAGATCATGACCTGAGCTGAAGTGAGAAGTCGGACGCTTAACCGACTGAGTCACCCAGGCGCCCCATGGTATATTTTATTACATACACACACATTTGTCTATAAATATTGTGTGTGTGTGTGTATACACATTATTGAACCATAACAAAACATTTTAAAATCACAGATAATGATGTTTTACTTCCTGTGCTTGGATACTGTATATGTGTTTGCTTTTCTTTATTCTTTATACTGTGTACATATAGATACTAGATCTTATCTACTGAGTAGAAAGACTTTTTTTTAAAAGATTTTATTTATTTATTTGACAGAGACACAGTGAGAGAGGGAACACAGCAGGGGGAGTGGGAGAGGGAGAAGCAGGGGAGCCCAATGCGGGTCCCGATCCCGGGACCCTGAGATCATGACCTGAGCCAAAGGCAGACGCTTAACAGCTGAGGCACCTAGGCACCCGCTCAAGAGAAAGACTTTTAAAAACAGCGAGTAGTATTCTTTACCTGCAGGAGAATACTTGGGTGTTTCTTCTATCAGGAATACTCCCTCTCTTTCCTTCACCTACAGCAGTTCTCTCTTCTGGAGCATGAAATCTCTCCCTCACTACTGCAGTCACCGAGAATCTCCCTTTCTTCTGAATTCACTTAGTGTCTTTGCTGTTCCTCCTAGCTCTCTGATTTGAGTACTGTGTCATTTCCTGGTCCTTTCGTCTCAGGCAAAGAGCTAGCACGCTTGCTCTGGTCTCCAGCTCGAGCCTCACCTCACCCTTTGGTGCTCTGCTCTTACATTGCCTCTCAGGGGCTCTCTTGTGTGTTGGCTTTTGATAGTCAAGGCCATGGAACACACCTTCAAAGCTCGCAGGCAGGGGAAGGGAGAAGCCAGAGTGTATCTTACTCTGCTTCTTTTCTGTGGAATCTGGCGGGGTCCCACTGGGCAGTCTCTCCCAACCTGGCCCCAGCTCTCCTTCAGGCAGTTCCCAAGGTGCTTCTAGCTTCTTCTGCCTGAAACCTCAGGTTTCGGGGCTCTGGTAACACCGTCTTTTCCCAGCGTCACCCATGCAGCAAGGGGAGGAGCCTCCTGATTTTGCCAAATCTCTGGGTTGCTTCCCATTCCCTATCTGGCTTGTTCACTCTTCCATTCATCTACATAACTAATCCTTCCTTTAAAAAAAAACAAACGTCCTTCCTCTGGAAACTATTTATTCTCCAGGATAGATCCCAACTGATACAATATATAATTAAAAAACAAAAACAAAAACAAAACAAAACAAAAACACAGGCTTGGAATCTGGAAGAACCTAAATCTGAATCCTGTGGCTTACTCTATGAACTTGGACAAGTGACTTAACCTCTTTCTGTAAACTGGGGATCACAACACCTAGCTCATTGGGCTGCTGTAAGTGTTAAATAGTGTACAAGTCCAGCCATGCTATATGAATAGTGCCCGTACCATGGTTAGGACTCTGTCGATAGTAGCTGTCATCACTGACTTCTAAACTTCTTTTTTTTTTTTTTTAAGATTTTATTTATTCACCTGACACACAGAGAGAGAGAGCACAAGTAGGCAGAGAGGCAGGCAGAGAGAGAGGGGAAAGCAGGCAGAGAGCCTGATGTGGAACTCGATCCCAGGACCCCGAGATCATGACCCGAGCTGAAGGCAGAGGCTTAACCCACTGAGCCACCCAGGCGCCCCCCGACTTCTAAACTTCTTGATAGCATGGCTGTATTATTATTATTCTCTTTGTGTCCCAGTGCTTTATGTAAAGGTATTTGTCTTGCCTCTTAAAATTTTATTTCATCAGCAACTTCTTGAGCACCCATGCTGTGGTAGCAATTGTTCTAGGCACTAGTTTTAGGATACATAATGAAAATAAAGGCCTTGCTTTCAATTACAATCTAATAGGAGTAAGAGACAACAATGACTATGTCTACAAAAGGCATCTCAACAAACACAGCACACCAAGGCACATGTAACATGGGTGGGTACAAGGCTGAAAGAGTGAGGGACCAGCTCTGCTTAGGAATATCAAGCCCAGCTTTAGGGAGTAGGAACCCTATTGGCTTCGAAGGAAGAGAAGACTTCCAACAGGCAACAAATGCAAGGAAGAGGAGCTCCCGCTGAGGGAACAGTGGGAGCTAATGGTAGAGCTCTGAATTTGTGCCCTTGGAGCACAATGTACCCCGCCTGCTCCTTTAACGGGAATATGTTGGAGGGACACCTAGAGAGAGACCTTGAAATCCTTGGGAGCTCCTGGGCATGGACTGGATTCTGCAAGTAAACAAATCAGGAAAGTTTTGAGGAGAGGAGTGATTTGCTCCATCTGCAACCTAAGAAATAGAAAAGTGGAGTTTGGGCAGACCTGTTAGCAAGTTTCTGCGATGGTCCTACTGTGGTAGGATTCAAAGCACTTGGGGATTGATATAGGGGATGAGCAGGAGGGTTAGTTAAAATTGCCTCTAGAGCAGCATTTCTCAATCTATGCGGCAGAATAACGTCCCATGAATAACAATAGTTATGGCTATTTTTTTTCAGTGTACTTAGAAAAAAATACATGGATATACATTTCATACCCTGGACTGTCATTATCATAGAAGGCTCTATATGATCTGACCCAGATGACATCTTGTACCTCATGTCAGCTCTTCCTTTTGCTTTATGTACTCCAGCTCTTTCAGCTACTTCTGTGTTGCTCAGATAGGTCAACCTTGGTCCCTATTCAGGACCTTAGCAGTTGCTATTCCATCTGCCTGGGAGACTTTTACTCCAGACCTTTGCTTCTCCTTATATGATCTGGCACCTTGTTTCTTTTTTTTTTTTTTTTTTTTTTTTTTTTTTTTTTTTTTTTTTTT
>PISX010028504.1:0-21442 GCA_004024625.1 Mellivora capensis | reverse complement strand
GGGGGTGGATGGGGGGGTGGTGGTGGGATGGGGGTGGACGGGGTGGGGGTTAGGGGGCTGGGGGTGTTTCTAAGTGTGGGTGGGAGAGACTAAAGGAGCAGCGGATACATGTTTAAAAGGCTCCGGTCTAAACCACCTGCAGCAGACTCAGAGGCAAACACATTGTGCTGCACCCCAGAGCCTTCCACACCCCAGGGCCGCATCCATACACCCTGAAGAAAAAACCTGACAACGGTCACGCCCCCGCCCCCTACCCCCATCCCCAGCAAGAAGCTCAAAGGCAAACAAGAATTTGACCGAAGAAAAAATCTATGCCAACTGTTTACACAAACCAAACCATGGTAACGTGCTTGCACGCACCATTCTGAACCTTGCTGTTTCGCTCTATATTTTAACCATAAACTATAAGATACTGGAAAATTCTTCCTGTCAGCCCAGAGAGAGGCTTCCTTATTCTTTATTTTGTTTGTTTGCAGCTCTATATTACTTCACAGTACTGATGTACGTTATTTAAACAATTTAAAAACAATTATTTAAACAATTGTTAAACATTATCTAAACAATTTAAAAATGATTAAAAAACGATTAAAAACAATTTTAAAAATTATTATTAAACATTTATTTTTGATAGTTTAGGTTGCATTGTCAAACTTTCTGATCTTTGCCAATTGGATAGGGGATAAATGATAATTTGGAGTACTTTTAGTTGCCTATACCTAATTATAAAGGAACTTGAACATCTTTTCGTGTATTTAAGAGACATCTGCATTTTCCCTTCTGTAAGCAGCCTGTTTACATCCTTTCCCGTTCTTTCCATTAGCTGTTGGTCTTTTATTACAAATAGAAACCAATGTCCAAATTTGGGGGCTGAAAACAATGGAATTAAAACTTGTTTAACATTTCTGAAGTAAAAAAACAATGTAATTATATTTAGATGGCAAATCAATTTCACCGTCTTAACATGCAGCATTTTTTTAACTTCACAAATTTAGCTTAACAGAAAAGAAATACACAGCTAAAGCCACCAAACTCTTATAATCTGAATACTAGAAACAATCTTCCACATTATTTAGCGCTATTGCTTCATTGTATGGGTATAACTGAGAGAAATCAAGGCAAGCAGCCTTAGTTAATAGAACTAGTTAATAGAATAAAACACTTCCCAGATTACTAGTCTGGGGATCTTTGTAATCTATTTTGTTGCTCCTTTTAATCTGCTATTTAGAGAAACCAAAATTTTCTGTCCTTGACTCAAAGTTTCTTTTCAAAAAGATATGGGAACAGCCAGCACCAAACCCTTTGAAGAAACCGGGGACATCTGAGCTCAATTTTGCTGGGGTGCTTCACCTAACTGCTTCCCTGGCTCTCCCAACCTTGACCTTACGCTTCTATAAAGGAAAGTGTTCAGCAACACTGGGTAAATGAACAAATATTTTGGGTTTCTCTCCAGCGATAGACAGGACAGACCAAGGTGGCCGGGGCAGAGGTGCGGCCCGGAAAACTTGAGAGTCCAGCATTGTGCTGAATCCCGCCATCCAAGGTAAACATGCAGCTGAGTGAAATTTCTGGCCCTTGGCTCTTTGCCTCTATGTCTGATCCCTTATAAAAGGACATAATATTTGATGAGAAACAAAAGATGTGAGTGAACCAGGTAATAATCACGTACTGAGAATAGATACAGAAGCTTAATTGTCTGGGTCTTGGATTAATAAATGACATGGGATAGAAAACTCCAAATGAAAGGACTAGGCAGAAGCAGTGTGTTGGGAACAATATAGCCCCTCCTTAGAGATCCAGGGTGAGGAAGGATACTTTGGAGGGTGAAGAACCAGAGGCCAAGCTCTCTTCTTTGAGTACAGAAGAAATCAGTTCACGCCCACATGTTGTTTTGGTAGTCTCTGAGGAAAAAAGGCACTCTATGTGAGAATGAGAGGATGGGCTGGGCTGAGTTGTACCATGAGGGAGAGAGAGTAGCAGACTATCTCTGATGGATCACACAGAGGACTGTCTTAGCAGTAGCCCTGGAGAAAACTGCCTACACAGTTAGGACTGCCCTGTACAGTTGAGCAGCTTGGGCACTGCTCAAAGACACCATTTGAAAGAATGCCTGGGCTGAAGTCCAGCTTGCCTATCACTACCCAAATTACATGGGGGAAAAGGAGTCTTTTTGTAAACATAGCTTCAGGGCTGCATCTGCTTGGAGGGGAGCACTTTTTCCTAATTCAGGTAAAGGTGTCCCATAGACTCCTGGCAGCCTGAGCTCTTATGATAAATGCAGACTCTCAAGTCCTCGCCCCACCCCAACGGCTCAATCAGAATCTTCCCCTTAACAACATCCCAGGTGACTTGTACACTCATTAGTCTGAGAAGCACTGCCCTAAAGCCCAGGAGAACATATCTCACTTTGCAGAAGGGGAAACATACACACAGGAAAGTATTTCCTTAGAGAAGAGATGGGATTGCATTTAGGCCTCCTGACTTCCAGCCCATTACTGACTTTTCCAGTAACCTTTTATTAACTCTCATCTGTTTTATCCTAGCAGCACAGCCCAAGGACACATGGCATGAATCCCTCATGACTTTTAGGGTTGTAAGCCTCCCGGAATCCTCAAGACTTGGGAGTTGGGTTTGTTTGTTTTTTTTTCAAGTCTCCCTGTTCACTTTGGAATGGGGATCATCAGATTATACCCAACCCAGCGCCGTGGAGCTGCTCCTGCCGTCTCCTGCTCAGAGCGCCAGTCCTCAGACTCCAGCCAGGTTCCAGGTCTGAGAGCGTGGGAGAGGGCTGCAGCACACGCGTGCGTGTTGAGGTGCGTGGTGTCTCTCGCGCAAGCATGAGAAGGGTGTACGGAAACACGGCGGACAGAACCGCTCTGCAGGCACATCTTACTCTTCGACCTGTCTCTTTATTTAGGGTTTTTGTACTTTTCTGAGGACCTCAGCCATCCCCTCAGCTGGTCATACAGTCTCGAAGAACCTGCGCTCAGTGTTCTTTGCGCTTCTCATATGTGCAAACAGATCGTATTTCTGCACTTGGGGTGTCTTTCAACTGAAGTTGTTCCATTATTTTTGGTATAATTGCTCTTTCAGTTACTCCCTCCCTCTCTCTGTCTCGCTCTGTTAAATTCAATCACCTTACTAGTACTGCTAGCTGATACCCAGCCTATAGGAATAGGGAAGGAGTGCCTGTGTGGCTCAGTCGGTTAAGCGTCTGCCTTGGTCTCAGGTCATGATCGTGGGGTCCTGGAATCGAGCCCCACATTGGGCTCCTTGCTCAGCAGAGAGCCTGCTTCTCCCTCTTCCTTTGCTGTTCCCCCTGCTTGTGCTTTCCCCTCCCTGCCTGTGAAATAAATAAAATCTTAAGAAAAAAAAAAGGGAATAGAGGAAAAAAGTCTTGAGGCAAAGGTATTGAGGAGGGAATTCAGAGTTCTTAAAAAAATTCAGGTGCCTTGTAAAATTCAATGCAAATTGAATTCTGCTTCCAAATTATCCATTTGGAGTAGGGAGCATCATTCCCAGTTAAATATCAGCTTGCCACTTCGCAGAGAAAAGCTGTTATGTTTTTCTCCTTAGCATGTTCTCATTATCTTTCTTTCCCATCTCTTTCTCCTCTCCCCTCTCCCCTTGCCCACTCTCTCCTTTCCCTCTCTTTCTCTCCCCTCCCCCTCCCACCAGAGGGGACCACTTTCATTTCCTCTCAGCTGATTATCATTTCCCAAGCTCTCCGTTGTGAGTCCCTGGGAAAGAAAGGAAGACAAAGGAAACAGGTGTCTGCAGCCGGCTTTCCCAGTGTGAGAGCCTGTTCCCAAACAGGGGCTCCTCCCCTGCCCCCTCCATCCTTCCATTCCTCATGGCTCCCGGGGCTGGAGCCTGGGGACCGTAGGCGCTGGTGCACACAGAGGCCGCCAGGTGTCTCCAGCTGATGTACCTCCTTGCTGAGGAAACCACTGACTTCTGTCCCTGTTCACAGACCCTCCCCCACTATCTCCCCACCCCCCACTTCCATCCATTTGTCAGGCACGCCAAAAATTGCTGAAGGAGTTTGCACCAATACTCTCTATCAAAACAAAAGCCAGAGGAAGAACCTTTGTCTTAGCTTGAGAAAGCAGGGGTTGGGCCGAAGTTTAAGAAAAGTGGAGACTTTTTTTTTCCAAGTAAAATGAATATTTATTTGAAAACAAACATGCAATTAAGTTACACTTTTTTAAAATCTAGGAATAATTTCAGTAACATAACATTTATAATAAGTCATATGGTTTCACTTATTTGCGAAGCATAACAAATAACAAGAAAAGTGGAGACTTGACATTTTTGGGTGACCACTGATCAAGGACACGCAGGAGGGCTGGGTGGCTTTGTGACCTCCTCCAGCCTGCTGATGCTCGTGAGAGGAGGCTTTGGACTCATACCCATTTTCTTCTCTCTCCTCTCACCTGCCTGGCCTTCAAAGCAAGAGGATGTTTCTTCCAGAGGGAGTCTCAGCTCACTGATAATCAAGTTACAGGGGATGTAGTGAGGAAGGAGACATTTTTTCATCAAAGTTGCCGGGCTTGGCCCAAGCCACGTATTTCCTTGATTTGGTCTGTCCCTTCACCTCTGTGAATCTGAATTCTATGGAACACCAAATTAGGATCGTGCTGGTGACCTAATCCACAATTTTGAAAGAATCCTGTTAGGTAACGTATGTGAAAGAATTTTGGAAAGTATAAATTGCTCTAAGAGCAGAAGGAGCTGTTAATATCAAGTTATTGCTTAAGGGCTATGTGATTATAAGTTTGGGTGCGAATTCCTTACCAATCCAAGCGTTTGCAATAAAATCAGGGAGTTAAGACCCAGAGCAGTCAAGAACAGCTAGTAATACGAGGAACAGAGGGATATGGGACAGTGCAAATGAGTAGCTATAGACCTACGAGGTGTTTAAAAAAAAAAAAAAATACACCCCAGACCGAAGAGTGATTTGGGAAGTTCCCATTGAAGAGATGGGAGCTTGCAGGGGTCGAATTGTGTCCCCCAAAAAGATATGTTGAAGTCCTAACACCCCAGACATCACATGTGATCTTATTTGGAAAGAGAGGCCTTGCAGATGTATGCGTTAAAATGAGGTCGCACTGGATAAGGATGGGCCACTTAATCCAACCTGACCAATGTCCCCGTAAGAAGGGCAGACACAGACCCAAGGAGAACACTATGCAAACACACACACACACACACCAGCAGGGACACCACGTGACAACAGAGGCAGAGCATGGAGAAATGCAGTCACAAGCCAAGGAAGGCCGAGGGCTGCTGGCCACCACCAGAAGATAGGAAGCGGCGAGGAAGGATTGTTCCCTACATAGTTCAGAGGGGGCACAGCCCCCCTGACACCTTAACTTCAGACTTCTGGCCTCCAGAACCGCGAGACCAATTTCTGTTGTTTCAATGCACCCCGTTTGAGCCCGATGTTCAAACACACTTTGGAAATGGAACCAGGAGCTACCCAAGGTCTCATGAGAGAGGCTCTATCCCCACAGGCAAAGCAGAGAAGAAGGAGATTCTCCATATGACATTAGATCACAGAGGAATGGTCCCCAGTCAAGTTAATCATTTCTCAATATGCTCTAATATCCTGGAAAAATATCTGTCTTCCATCTGGATAGGATCAGCAATTTCTATTTTACTATCTAGTAATCAGTATTATCTTAACTTTGCTACCCTGTGTATTTGATTTGGCTGTACAGACCCTTTTTAAACTCCTTCTCCTTGCCCATTACTTATTTATTGTCCCTGAAGAATAACACTGACCCTGTTCTCATTTTTTTTTTTTTTAAATCAGGGTTTGGCTTTCACATGTGTTGGTATTCAGATATTAGTGGTACTCAATTTCCTGGTAAATTTTGACATTTAGCTCCGAGGAAAGCAGCATGAACATTGTAATAAGAAACTCCTGAAGCTCTATGAGCACTGTTGGACCCTCAACCGATTTTGCTTCCAGGAAATCCTGTTCTCTGAAGAAGCTGTTATGGTCTATTGGACCATTATCCTACCTTGAGAAAGATCTAAGAGCCGTATTTACACGTCCAGCTGTCATAGATCCAAAGTAGCCATTAGTAATGATTAGGTAAATAGAATAACTTCAAATGTCCCTAAATACATATTTGCAGGATAATAGGCTATTGGGTGAGGTGTTCCTCTTTTAAATAAGCCCAGTTTTTGAAGGAAATTCTGGCTAGGCCACAAGCATGTTGGGTAAGGTTGCCCTCGGTTGTGTGTCTTACCAGTTAACATATCATGGCTCTGTCTGATAATGTCTTGGCATTCTTTGGGTTCGCAAAGGATGATGTGGAGTATGCAAGATGGACTTAAGGCAGATCTCAGGATACAAACCAGTATTCTAAGTGTTAGAGCAGGGGCTTTTGCTGACATGCCCCCAGAGTTAGTAACAGATGTCTACATGTTAGTTTCCTTGTTTCATAAAGTCTAACAGAAATCAGTCATTTACGCTCAAGTAACCAACGGTCTCGTTCAAGCCTCACCTATGCGTTATAAAGATGAAGACTTTACAGTCTGGAGCCAGACTGCCTGAAATTTAACAAGCTAAATATGATACCTCGTCCAATGTCTTCACCCCTGGAACCTCAGTTTCTATCAGTAAAATAAGGATGACAACAGTATCCAATCATATGATTGTTGCAAGGCTTACCTGAGTGGAAGCAAGGTAGGCATTTAAGGCAGGGCTGGACATACAGTACGTTCTCAGTAAGGACTTCTTATGACTTTTTGCTTCTAGCTAAATTATATGAAGTCCAACCAAGTATTTTACACTCATCAGAAACTCTACTTGGCAAAGGTATATATCTCAAATTAATTTTTATGAATTATTAAATGATGTATTTCCAAGATGCCTCTTAAAACCTGTTTTATGCAAGGGGGAAAAAAATGAAAGGGGTCATTGGTGAAAAAAATATCGGAAATCACCATGTTTGGAAGATTTTTAAGACTCTTTTGTTTACAATGTGTTGACATAGCATCCAAAACCAGAAGGGAAACCATAGAGCGAACACCTCCTCAAAAGAACCCATGCTTAGAAGCACTGTAATCTTAATATAATAATAATAATTGTAACTTGGCCATTGGACACGGTGTCTCATCTTGGCTCTCTTGATTTCCCATTAAAATATCCAAGGACACTCAGAAAAACACAAAATGAAAATGGAAATTGATTAACACTCTAATACAAATCCAGGAGGGATCTCCTTTAGATTAGGAGCCAAAGAGAAGGAAAAAACTACTCAGGATCATATGAAACTGAAAACACAACGCACTAACATTAAAGCCCACGCTGGAGGGAGTAGCTACACGACAGTTGTCACCATCATCGAAGACTAGAAAGCCTTCCTGTCCACCTCCAAGCCAAGCCGGGTAGCTGCCTCTTTGTTCATTGTCTGAATTCCCAGGACGGCTTCTGCATTCCTCTACCATATCACTTGCCACATCACATTGATACTATCTGTTTGTAGGTCCAAATCTGAATCTAAATTGTAGGAACCGTGTACTAGTTGTATCTGCATCTGCAGTAACCGAAGGGACCTGAACTAAGAGAGAGCAAAGTAGCTCTGGGATATGCAGAGGTGTTGACCGGAGCTATTGGCTGAACACCTAGCTGTCCATGTGTGAAGTGAGATTCCATGTGGATAGGAAAAGAATCATCAGAAAGCCATGGATGAAACAATTTCTGGAGCTCATGCAAAGCTGAAGATCATTTCTGCTTCAACCAGTCAGAGTGGAGAGCCCTCCTGGTACGTGGATATGGGCGGGGGTGTGCTGATGGTGAGCAGGCTTGTATGAACTTGACATAGCTGATTGTTAACTTTTGGGGATTGTTTGATGTCACATTGGTAGCTTGAAACTGGCCAGAGTAGGAAGTAAACAGACACTGTAAATTGGGTTTTATTTTTTTCGTTGAGAACCAGTTGTTAAATGTGCAGCGGCACACTGCTGAGCATGGTGTAGGGTCTTTAGAAAGAACCGTGCTTTAGTAGTTCAGTAGTTTCATCCTAGGACAAAATCTATCCTGAAAAGAAAAACAAAAACTAAAAAAGCAAGCCTCAAAAGGATCAAGCTGATCTACAAGGAACTTAACCTTAACTTACCCTCAATTAAGATCAGACACTCTTGAAGGCAATACAACAAAATCCAGCTCTTAACACTATAATGTTCATAATCATATGAGTAGTCTTACATCCATTAAATAAATTTAATTCTTCTCGCAAAGAAAACTCCAGGCCCAGAGGATCTCACTGAATTCTATGAAACATTTAAAGAAGAAATAGGACCAAGTCTATACAGACTTTTCTAGAAAATGGAAGAGAAGGAAACACTTCCTAATTCAAAATGCTATGAGGCCAACATCACCCTGCTAGCAAGACAAGCAAGAACATTCCAAGACATTACATTACATTACAAGGAAACTGCAGACCATTATTCCTCATGAACATAGATCTAAAATACTTAACAAAATATTAACAGACCAAAACCATCAATAAGATACTAATAAATGATGAGCCAGTGTTGTTTACCCCAGGAATGGGATGTCAGTTTAACATCTGAAAAATCAATGCATGTAAGTCACCGTATTAACACATTAGTGAAAGAAGTCAGACATGAGACCCTGTACTGTATGATTCTGTGTATATGAAATTCTAGAAAAGGCAAAATTGGAGTGGCAAGAAACCAATCAGTGATTGTCTGGGGCTGGGATGGAAGGAGGGGATGCACTGAAAATTGGCAGAAAGAAACTTTGGGGTCTAATGGAAATGTCACTTTTTTTTTTTAAATTAAAGCATAATGAACATACAGTATTATATTAGTTTCTGGTGCACAAAATAATGATTGGTCAAGTGTTACATTTCTTAATAGTGGAAGTAGCTGTGTGATGTTTATCAAAATTTATCAAATGGTCCACTTAAAATGGGGGATCTCATTTAATATATGTCATACCTTAGTGAAACTGATTTAAACATTTTTTTCAGCCCAAATCAGCAAATACCCTCATGACAAAAGCAGCTTCTATAATCCTCTCCTTTCTCTATGTCTCCTCTTTTCCTTCTTTGTTTAGCCTAGTAACACCTTAGCACAATGTCAATTCTGGGTGGCTGGTCCAAATACCCTGGCCTGCCACCACCAGAAATGGGAGTCAGTCATGGATTTGCTCTGTGGAGAGTCTCTGAGAAAAGGTGAAGCATGGACTTCCAGGCTCCTCCTTCCTTTCCTGCTTTTGTCAGGTGAGTGAAGGTTTAAGGCTGGGCCTCCTGATAAACTGTCTTCGGTTCAGTCAGAAACATTTACTCATTTATTGGGGACCATAAATTTGTCAAGGACTGGACTTAGGAGTCAAGTGACCAGATTTTAGAACTGGTTCTTGTGTGAGCTTGAAGAAGTGAGCAAGTTGCTTAACATTCTTGGCTTTAATATCATCCTTCAAAAAAAAACGAAGATTGAGAATTCCTAAAGTATTTCCAATAAAATCTGAGTCCTCGTTTTCCCGAGGAAAGACTTCTACAGAATTACTACTCTTTTCTCACAGCATTGCTTCGACCTGTTCATCTGCTTTCTATGTATAGCTTCCAAAATCATGTCTGTAATATTTTAATGCCCAATCACATTCAGTTAAATAGATTTAATATACAATAACACCTCATCAATCTAGCACTCAGCTCTCTTGATTTCTCAATTCTCCTGAATAAAATCAAGGATCAGATAAAAAGCTTTGAAACAGGGAGGAAGAGGGGGCTCTGAGTTGTCTAGTCAAAGATTGGGGAATTTTTCTGAAAGAAGAACCCCACTGGCTTCCTTAGGGTTAACTCCTGGGAACTTTACATCCAAGCCCAATAAGATTAGTTAATTTGTTCTCAAAGCCATACTAAGTAATCATCAGCAGATTAAACGGTCCTGACAAACCAATTACAAGGGAAGAGCTAGAAAAACCATAGAATATGGGTACAATAAAAACAAATGATTCTGTTGTAGAAAATAAACTGTTCTGTGCACATACTTCCAATAGGTCCTGAGGGAACTGGTATTTTGGAGCTAAATACGATTACTAATCCCATTAATACTACTTTCTTGTGTTCTGAGGGACAGCTCCCAGATTTCCAGAAAACTGGATGGATCCTCCAGAATGACTCAACCTTTGAGTTTTGGAAAGATGATGTCGGCTGTAGTATATCTTATTTAGCAGCTGTTTCATATATGTAAATGTTGTGATCTTTACCATCCTGAAGCTCCCTGAGGGGAAGGCCAGGTCATATACGTCTCTGTGCCTCCCATACAACCATCTTTGTCTCTATTGTGGGACCACTGACACCACCTTCACACAGGCGTAGTTTGGGGAAAGGACCCAAGTACCTAGACAGAGGCTGGCACATAACTGCTCCTCAATGAATGTTGGCAGAATGAGTGACCTTAGTGTGTTGTGGAGTTCCAGAAGTGCTTGAATGGTTTATTGATTTAGGGATACTTGTGCTCTCTTCAAAGCTGTATCACATGCTTGGAGTTCCATCTTCTCTCTCTCCAAAAGTTACTAATCTTCCCTCCACAATGTCTGAAATCCCACAAATTTCCAAAGATTTTCCTGAGAAGGTCTGATCATTACTTTTCAATCCCACAAAGAGTAGACCACAGACTCCCATGGCCTTTGTCCCTATACTCTTCCCAAAATGTTCTTGCTCGGGGGAAGAAGTCAAAATTTCTCTGATCTCTATTTATATCTGACACAAATAGTTTACAGATTGGGCTTAAGATTTGTATTTTGACTTCTCTTTTCTCTTTCTATGTTCATTCACATCACGTGGTTTTATTACATGTTTTTAGCGTCTTGGCAAAATGTGCCTTTGTAATGATTTTTTTTTTTTACAGTTTCCTGTAGGCATTTAGTTGCTTAAAAATAAAATACCTTAAGAAATACAATTGAGGGGAAAAAAGAGAAATATGATTGAGGGAGCCAAGGATTCAAGCACTTCCAAAAGAGTATCTTCATTGGATGCTTTCTGACAGCAAAATAATTCAGAATGAAAAAGAAGAGTAGTCACTTGTGAGCGACACTTCTGCAGTATTCTGGGACAGGTCAATAAGTCTGCTATGTAGCTCTTATACAGCTAATGCAGGACTATGTGAGGGAGAGAATACCAAGGTGATCGAATCCAACGGAACAATTCTACATGAATATTTAATACATTTAATTTGTCTTTGTATAAATATAAAAATAAAACACATTTTAGTCTTGGAAAATTCAAGAAAAAGAAAAAATGCCCCACATTCCCACCCTGACAAGACTACTTGTATAGACTTGAGAAAGGCTGTGGGTACAGTACCTAGTAGAAAACCCAGTTCCTGCCCTGGAGGAGTTGTAGATCTCAGTGGAAGGAGACAAGAGCTACACAGCTGATGAAGCTTCAAACTAGATGAAACTATGCATAGTTTCCAAGTGCTGAATGAAATTTATAAAGTATTTACAAAGGAGAAAAAAATCGAGCCTCTAGTATCTTGGCCTCCAAAAGTGCTTCAAGGTACTAAATCCCAAGTATGAGAAACTACCTAAAAAACAAGACCCTCTCTTCCAGGGACCCAATGGCTGAGTAACAAGCATCGGGGAAATGTTTCTGCCACCAGTAACTCCCACTGAACATGTGGGAGACAAGGATTCTTGGCCCATCAGCTGTGATACAACCAACCTTCAAATAGGTTGGGTTATGAGAAGTTTTGCAAAGCTTTATCCCTATTTACACCCCTACTTCGGTAGAGCTTGATACCTCTGTAGAGTCCTGGCCAAAACAAATTCCAAGTTAAGCCTGAACATTTGGGCACATACTAAAACACTCCGCAGCTAGAGGATACGAAGTCCGCCATTCTCCCGGAACAAATGGCTACCTGAGATAAGCAAGCAGTAACGAATGTTTGTACTGGAAAATTCTTAAAATGTGCACTTAGATGTGCATATATGTGCCAAATTTCCCCCACTCGATGAAGAGCACGGCCTCCTTGATCCTGGGTGGGTAGCATTCTCTTTCCATGAAGTGGTGTCAGAGCTGTTCTCCACTCGAGGCACAAGAATTTGCTTTAGTTAGGATCTTTTGATTTATAACTGCAGTGTCTAATTTTGAAATTCAAATTCCATGCGGCTGAAATATCACTTACTTCTCTCAAATCAAGTTAAAAAAAAAACAATAAACAAGGTAATATATGTCCACTCGAATGTTGTTAATTCCCTGGCCTGCTAATATTTCTAAGATTCTTTCCAAATCACAACATTTTGACTTAACCCGGGGATTCCAGAAAATTGCGTAAACAGTGATTTAGGATAAGGCAGAACAGGATCAGGAACCGTCAGAGCTGTATGTGAGTCTCGGAGGTGACCGAGTGGTATTTGGCCATTTGACAGTGGAGACTTTGAGACATTAAAAGATTATCAAGGCAATGTCATAGCTAATTAGCTGGAGAAGCCCTATGAGTGCTCCCACCTTCATGAAAATTCAATGAACCATTTGTTGAATGTCTTGCCTATGTTAAGAACTTGTATGTTCTTGCCTCTGGATTTATAAAGATGGAAACATTTCTCAAGGAGTTTACATTCAAATTTACATTCAAGATCGCTTATCATTTGATCTTAGGAAAATGTTAAATAGTTAATATTTAATACTTTCTTTGGTTAAAAAAATCTTTCTTCGCCACCTCCATTTAAGAAGGATGGCAGTACGGCCCTTCAGAGCCTAAAATCTAAAGGGGAACCTCATTATCCTAATATAAATGATCCAGGTGTCTAAGCTCTGATACCGTGTAAGGAAGAGAGAGCTGTTTTAATAAGAAAATGTTCACTAAATGAATTTCCACTTAAAAACTAGTGACCAAACATCCCTTCTCACTCAGCACAGTGTTTATCTTATCCTTTGGGTCAACATTTTTGTTGGTCATTAAAAACATCCACATAATGCCAACTGGTTGCAAAATAAAATTGAATCCCTTACCGAAAGAATTCATAAAGTAAATCAAGTTTACATGGAAGAACTGTTCAACCTCATGCAAGGCCACTGGTAAACAAAGAACTGCTAGAATAAAATGGTTAATGGAAGAGAAAATCGCAAGAATGGTGACTAAAAATTTACTCCAGAAAAGAATGGTCCAGTAGCACCTGGGTGGTTCGGTGGGTTAAACCACAGACTCTTGATTTCTGCTCAGGACATGATCTCATGGGTGTCGAGATCGAGCCCTGCCTCGGGCTCCACACTGGGCGCTGGGTGTGGATCCTGCTTAAGATTCTCCCTCTCCCTCTCCCCCCCACGCCTACCCCGCCCCCGCACTCATGTGCATGCAAGCTCTCTGTCTCTTAAAAAAAAAAAATCTGAGTATCCTTGAATTAAGAGAAGCCCTAGAAAAAAATTAATAAAGTTCTTGCATATTTTTGCAAAAATGTTCTGGTTTATAGGATGAAACTCAAACAAGAACCAGAGGCCATTGTATTCTGCCAGCCTATACATTTTTCAGAAAAATCACACACTCCAAGAGAGAGTGAATACTTAGGTCATTCTTTTTGTTCGTGCTCAAAATACAACATGGTTTTAACTTAAATAAATGTGTTTTATATGCAAAATAAGATAAATTTATTTTTAAGATTTTTAGTTTGATTCTTAAAGATCTAGTTCCTGCCACTTGTCAATCTGAACATCTGTTCTCAATTTTTTTTTTTTTAAGATTTTATGTATTTATTTGACAGAGACCACAAGCAGGCAGAGAGGCAGGCAGAGAGAGAGAGGAAGGGAAGCAGGCTCCCTGCCGAGCAGAGAGCCCGATGCGGGGCTCGATCCCAGGACCTTGGGATCATGACCTGAGCCGAAGGCAGAGGCTTTAACCCACTGAGCCACCCAGCCACCCCTCTGTTCTCAATTTCAAGTGTACTTTACAGCCATGATTGTCAGTAACAGAGATGACCGGTAACTGGAGATAGGAAGGAGTAGAAAGTGTAGCAACTTTTCTAGGGTCTCACATCTAGTACTGGCTGCACTGAGTCACTGAAAGCTCCCATCTCCCAGAGACTGCTAATCTCTGAGCAAAGACGTAAAGAATTTGCCTTGCATTTAACAGTGTCTTTTCCCAATCACGGTAAGAATTTGATGGCAAGAGAAGTAAAAAGGTGCTGAGGAAAGATCTTATGGAAGATCAAATAAAATTTGTTTTCCCTTCACTTTAGCTAAAGAAATGACATGTCTAAAATTGATCCTAATCCTAAACGTACATTCCAGGGATAAGACTTGCCCATTTGAAAGTGTGATCTGGTGCAATTAAGAGACACACTTAAGATAGGGATTAATCTTGATTATACTGTTTAGGGTTCTTTTTTTTTTTTTTAATTTTTAAAGAGAAACTACACAGAGGAAATGCGAACGCTCCCCAGCACCGTCACCACTGCTGTCTTGCAGAGCAGAAGAGTTCCAAGCTGTTATGGACTCAATGCTTGTGTCCTCCCGAATTCATAAGCTGAAGCCTTAACCTCCAGTGTGAGAGTAGCTGGAGGTGGGACCTTTGGAAGGTAACGAGGGTTCAACGATGTCATGGGAGTGGAGCCTATGATCAGATTAGTGCCCTTGTAAGAGAAGGAAGACCAGCAGACTACCCTGTGCTAGCACTCTTTCTCCCCCTCTCTCCTCTGCCGCATGAGGACACAGAAGGAAGGTGATCATCTGCAAGCCAAGAAGTGGGCCGCACCAGGAACTGAATCGGCTACCACCTTGATCTTGGACTTCCCAGCCTCCAGAACTGTGGGGAAATAAGTGTTTAACTGTTTATGCCACTTGTCGACGGTATTTGGTTATGAGAGCCTGAGCTAAGACACAAGGTCTCCAGGCCAGGTTTTGGTTCTAACTTGGTGGTTTTCCAGGAGGCCACAGTCTCCTCTCATATAGACATGAAGGAGACATCAGCATCTGGAGCCAGTAGGTTAGAGATGTGCTGTCTCACTCGGAAGGACAGGGACCCACTTACCTGTGCATCTCAGAGAACAAAACATCCACTGTATGACCTCGGGGCTGTGCCCTTGGCCCTAGACTCCACTAGTGATGTTACTTCACCCAAGGATGACCTTGGTCCAACTCAGAGACAGTCAGTCTACACAGAAAATATTGAGGCCTCTGCCTCGACCTTGGGAAACACCGAGGTCTCACCTTTCATCATTTCAGGGACAAGCTGGGTCTGGGAGAAGAGGGCATCCCTAGGCTCTCCTGCCAGGCTCAGGCCTACATACTGCCCAGGCCTCCAATCCACCAGATTTACTTGATTCTTGGCACAGAGCATGAGGGAAGTTCAAGAATTTCTGTCTTTGATGCTGATGCCCGTGGTGACCCTGTCTTGAAGAAGCCCAGACGGGAGTGGATGGAGAGTGAGTTTCCTCAGAAGCCCCCGGTGGCTGCTCCACATGGAGTCGGAGTCAGAGTTGGGTCAGCAGCAGCCCGTCCATCACAGCGGCCCCGCCTCCTCTCTGCAGTGCCCAGAGCTCCAAGTAACTCCCAGCAATGGGACCTGTCCTTGCGGTTGTCTTTCCCTCTCATCCTCACACCACTGGTTTGTGGAACCACCGGATGGAAGGCTCTGGGGCTGGGCTGCAACGCTCTCTCTCGGCATGCCGCTGGAGGGTGGCTCCCAGCAGGGCCCCCTGTCCACCCCAGGATGGCACCACCTGCGCCCCGAGGTTCAGCATACCTAACCCAAGGCACAAGCTCATCCCTCCGCTGGCCTCTACACCCAGCTCCTCCGACGCTCACCGCCTCAACTAATGGCAGCATGAAGCTGATCCAGCCGTCCGGGGACCTGTCCCCTCTTTCCTCACAGTCAGCTGAGCCAAGGCTTCTGGTCTGGGCCTGCATTCCACCCTCTTCCCATTCTTGGCCGTACACAACGCTATAAGAGGTGTCCCAACTGGCTTCTCGGACTCCAGCCTTCAGCTTCTCTAACTGATTTCTGACCCAACCTTACTGATCCGTTCCTGCTCGTGCTCAATTATCTCTGGCAGTTCCCTGTTATTGACGATTTTAAATCCTGAAGGACTAGGCCCCTAGGACCTGGTTCGGCTTTCCTGAGCCACCTATCGTGTGCTCTACCTTACACCCTGCCTCTGCAATATTCATTAGACATGTTCCAGGAATTCACCCCAAATGTCCCTGCTGTGCCCCCTCCCCCGGAAAGGCCCAAACTTGCTGCCAATTTTCTAGCCCAATTCCAGCATAAATGTTACAGTTCTTTAGTTGGCTTTCCTGCCATCTTCTCAATCTAAATTTATGCTCTGTTTCCCAAGTTCATGGGTCACTTTGTTAATTAATAGGATGACCCTGTGTTCCTGTTTGCTTGGGACAGTCCTGGTTTATGTCTGATGTTCCTGTTTGTTTGTTTGTTTGTTTATGGGGAGTAGGGGACAGGGAGAGAGAGAATATTAAGTAGGCTCCACACCCAGCAAGGAGGCCGACACAGGGCTCAATCTCCTGACCCCAAGAACTGGGCCGAAACTGAGGGTTGGACGCTTAACCGACTGAGCCACCCAGGTGCCTCCCCTAACAATTCATTAATAATTTCCTCTTTTTGTTCTCCAAAAATGTCCAGATTAGGACAATACATGATATGGCCACTATATACATTTCATTCTTGTATTCTAAAACGTTATATTCTAATTCTTTATGTACTTCTTTACGTCCCTCCTGCCCTATCCTTAGGTTTGAGGTCAGGAATGGCTACCTCTCTCCAGGTTGCCTTTCCCCAGGCCCAGCCAGTGCCACAGAGTAGATGTTCAGTATTATTTCTTTTAAGTACACTTTGGTTGGGCCCCGAGGGATGAATGTGACTTGAAAAAGCAGAGAGTGGAGACATTCGTAAGATTATTATGTTACAGTGATACTAGGGATAATACTGAGATATTCATTCCATTGCAGAAAATATACTTAATTCCAAGCACATCCCAGCCTTGATATTAGGATTTCCTGATCTGCTGAACAAGAGCACACATGAGGCTTCAGAACATGAATTTAGGGCCTTAAATATAGGTTAAACATTAAAGAATAATGGTTTAAAGGGATATCAATTCACTGGCCTGCTTTGGATGCCCACATGTCTCAATTCAGCTCTAAATCTAAAGATAAGCAGTAAGGAGGAAAAAATGAGATATTCTAGATGTTCGTGATATGTCATGCATTAATGCATGTAAATGCTATCGGAAACTGCGCGCATTTTTGTAAATACGTGAGTATATAACTGGTACATTCATGCGTGTGTTTGTGTCTGTGCACGCATGCACACTCACTGGGCACATGGAGGGATGGTCTAAGTCATGCTGTGGCTGTAAATCCGGTGATCTCCAGACACCCATGGGCAGCTGGCAAATGACTCCCGAGTTTGATCCCAGCCCTCAGGACAAAGACTCTTATTAAACCTGTAACAAGAACTGCCCTGTGACTCACCTAGAAGGCAAATCATCAGAGCAGGGGCATGGTGAGGCAAAGATTAGAGCCCTGTCCGGGGGAAGTGGCTGGTACCAGGGGAGGGTATAGTTAAGTACAGCAAGGCATGCATTAGGATTGTTCTCTTGATCATCTCTAGTGGTTGACGCTGGGGTCCTAGGGTTGTCTGTCTTAGCGCCCCATGGAGCACACAGCTTTGTAGTCCCGTCAAGTTTGAGGTTGTAAAGGTACGAGGCAGCTTCCACACTTGCATTCACCTGTTGGAGCACAGAATGCAAGTGCAGCAAGTCCACAAGAATGCAGAGACGATCGGGAGCCCCTCAGGGTTTGGGGACCCGGAATCATCATAGGACTCTGGGGAGGGGGTACTCTTGCAGAGACAAGGGAAGCTGCTTGATGAGGTCAGGGCCACCAAGGAGGAGGACAAGATGAGCAAGGCCAGATTGGCCATTCTTGAGCTGTATAAGGTCCCAGGAACTCTGAAGGACTAAATGCAGGCATGAGGGGTTAGGAGAGTCTCGGCTTTGAAGAGATTAAGTAAAAGAAATACTGATTTGTTACAAATAGCATGACTCTGCTGGACACTCTCAGCACCAGCTGGTAGTTCTTGGGAAACACTGGTGCGTGTGTGTATGACTGGATTTACTGAGTTTACAAAGAGGATATGTTCACATCTGGACAGCTGGAAATCCCACTCCTAGCTGCTTACGTCGAGAGTGGTTTCTTAGACAGTGGAGAGAGAAGTAGACAGCTTGCTCATCATGGGAGCACTCATCTGCTACATTTTGGAGAGGAATTTCATTGATATTCATCCTGGTAACATCTGGAATAATCAGCCTGATGAAGAAGTAAAAACAGAACCTTCTGGAAGGCAGAGTAAATGGGTGTTGATGTGATCAGAGGTTCTGAGTTCTAAGGGAGCACCCCAGGACTTAAAAACCTTTCTTCATGTATAACCCTGATAGAGGCACCAGAGGAGGTCTGAAACCCTATCATTAGGGCCATACTCTTTGGGTGTTTAACGCTGTTTGTGGCATTTTGGTGTATTTTTCTGGCTGGAGGTTGTTTCTGATAGATACTGCATCCACATGGTTGGGATACTATAGATGTAACTTCTTAGTTGATACACGTTAGAGTCCCCCCACCTACCTCCCCACCTGGTCCCCAGTTGTTGCCCATTCACACCACCCTCGTCCTTGGTATTCTGTGTATCCTTCTAGCATCTTTTTTTACATAGACAAGCAATAGAAATATATATTCTCACCTCTCTCCTGTATTCAAAAGTAACACGTTATATAATTGTTTTGTTTTTGTTTATTTTACCTCTGCGGTTTTTTAATTTAAAAATTTTTACTTAAAAAGTAGGTGTCTGGGGAAACCTGGGTGGCTCAGTGGGTTAAAGCCTCTGCCTTCCACTCAGGTCATGATCTCAGGGTCCTGGGATCGAGCCCCGTATTGGGCTCTCTGCTCAGCAGGGAGCCTGCTTCCCCCTCTCTCTCTGCCTGCCTCTCTGCCTCCTTGTGATCTCTCTCTCTGTCAAATAAATAAAATCTTCAAAAAAAAGTGGGTGTCTGACACCCTTCCATATCAGAAGTTTCCTTATAATTTAAAAGAAATTTCTTGTAATTGTCCTGTAAGTTGTATAAAATATCTTGCTATTACACATAACTTGGCAAGAATGGGTCCAGGAGAAGCTTGTCAGAATGGTCACTTTGCACAGGTGCAAGTGTATCTGGAGAACAAATTCCCAGAGGTGGAAAAGGATATATGGGTTTGTAATTCTGACAGATGTTGTGTGAGTCCGTGTGTGACTTTTTATTTTGGAATCATTTTAGATTTATAGAAAAGTTGCAAAGATAACATAGAGTTCCCAGGCTCTTAACAACATCAACTCTATCCATCTTTTGCTTGTAATTTCAACTTTTGTAAAAAAAAAAAAAAAATCCATGGTGTTTGTTATGCTTTTCGTTTAGTTGTTTTTTGGTTTCATCTTTTACATTGACTTATTTAATTTATCTGATTTTATTTTGGTATATGATATGGAGAGTGATGCCTTACAATTTAAGAATTTATTTTTTCCCTTTCTATGAAAATTTCCAAGTATCCTAGGATCTCTCATTAGCTAATACTTCCCTTATGTCCTGGTGTGCAATTCTGCTATCATTATATATGAAATTTTTATTCAGACTTGGATTTATTTGTGGGCTTCCTATTCTGTTATGTCGATCTGGCTTTTAAGAATTGGTGCTTTGGGAACAATTTCATATTTTAATTGACTCATTTCTTCCATTGGTATTTTGGCTGATTTCTAGAATTCATAGAGAAGCCATTATGTTTGCATTGTTTTTGTTAATATGGTAATTTTGTCTCTTTTAAAAGAATACTTATTGTTTTTGCTTTCATTCCCTGTTTTATTCCATTGTCTAGAAATGAGGAGGTAGAAAAAAGATGGAATCAAGTGCACAGACAGTGGAGCCTCACCTTAGAAGGAGAGAAGTCCTCTTTCCATCAGGCAATAGGGAAAGACAAATGGGTTCCGAGAAATGGGAAATGAGAAGGCAGAGAGTTGAAGGCCTTCTCCTATGATGGTTCATGTGTCTGTGGAGTGGGAGGCAAGACTGTCTTCTTAGAGACTGTAGATGGAGAGGTAGAGGGAGGAAATGAATGAATGAGCAACTTCCTCTGGGGAGGATGGCATGGGCATAAGATTCTCAGGTTCTCAGGTTCTCAGGTTAAGAACCGGCACGTGGGTGGCTCAGTGGGTTAAGCCTCTGCCTTCAGCTCAGGTCATGATCCTAGCGTCCTGGGATCGAGTCCTGCCTCTGGCTCTCTGCTCAGCGGGGAGTCTGCTTCCTCCTCTCTCTCTCTCTTTCTCTCTCTCTCTGCCTACTTGTGATCTCTGTCTGTCAAATAAATAAAATCTTTAAAAAAAAGATAAGAAGGTAAAAGGAACATTGTGAGAAGAGACAGGGGATGTAGAAGCATGTGTTCTAGAAGGGCACTGTGGAAATCTTTAGGAGAGAGAGATGCAGTAGAAGTTTGGGTCATGGAGATGAAGCTCCAAACACTATAGGCATGAGAGCACTGGAGCAGAGAGGTCAGGGAAGCCTCCAGCTGGGATCTGACCAAACAAGACAGGGCTGTGAGACAAGGATGAGTTAGTTGGTGTGGAAAGTTTCTAAAAGGAGCAACGTCAGAGTCCCATGGTTTACAGGCGAGTATGGAACTGGAGAGGAGTTGCCACAACAGGAATTGATTAACCTTCAAAGGGGGTCCCAATCCAAGAGAGCAGAAAACAACGGAACAGAGAAATGCTCAAAAAGAATTGTCAACTGAGCTTGATATCCATTGAATATAGTCCTCAAGACAAAACAGAGACATTCTCAAAGGAAGGAAAACTAAGAGTTTGTTACCAGAGGATCTGCTCTAGAAGAAATGTTAAAGGAAATTCTCCGGCTGAAAGGGAGCAAGATTGAAGGAACATCTAGAACTTTGGGAATGAAAAAAGAGGAAGAGCAGCAGATAAAATCTAGATGAAAATAATAGACTATTTTTCTTATCATAAGTCTTAAAAATATGTATGATCATTGGTAGAAAAATAATTTTATATCATTCAATGCGAATGGAGTTAGTGGGGATAGAAATGACGCAGCTCCTTGGGAGAACTAGTCAACAGTTTCTTATAAAGTCAAACACACATATACTATATAACCCAGCAATCCTGCTCCTAAATATTTACCCTAGGAAATGAAAACTTATGACTATATAGAAATAAGGTTTTGAGTGGTTTTATTCATAATCACCAAAAACTAGAAGGCATCCAAATGTCCTTCAGCAGGTGAGTGGATACATGAACTGTGTTACATCCATACCATAGACACTAGTTTATAGTTTATATGACATTCTGGAAAAGGCAAAACTATAGAGATGAAGAACAGTGTGTCAAAGGTTAGGGGTGGAGGAAGAAGTTG
>PISX010028503.1:0-21446 GCA_004024625.1 Mellivora capensis | reverse complement strand
TGGGTTTTCAGGCGGTGTTTCCTGAGTTAAGTCCTCCCGCCCCCCTCCAGGGCGTGGGCTCTGAGGAAACCGGGCCTTTAGGCTTTTGTTCTCTGGAGGTTTTTATGTCTGTTCCTTTGTTTTCTCTCCCCCCTTGGCAGCTCCGGATGGTTCTTGGAGGTTTAGAGGAAAGCAAACTGCACCCAGACCTCCCTCCCAGAGAGAAGCCCCAGTCCGTTCCCCTCTGGGTGCTGAGGAGCAGGTTCCCAGCCGCGATCTCTGGGACACCTGTGTGTCCTGCTTGTACTCAAAACCGCAAGAGGCAGCTGTCTGGGCAGCTTCAGACCGCCAGAGAGGTTCCAAGCAGGGAAGGCACACCAAGATTTTCCTGCTGGCCTGAGCTGAGAGCGATCAGACTTTCTGGGTCCTAGAGCGCCCCAGCTGGTGCCCATGTGCCTCTCTCAGGGGAGGGGGTGGAGTGCGTCTCAGGCTCTGCTAGGGTGGTGCGGCACACACGTGGGGACTGCAAAAGTCTGTTTCTGCTCCGGGAGGGTCCCAGCCCCTGCCACACGCCAAGCGCCCTTAGGAGGTCTCCTCGCAGCTCGGTGACCAGGAATTGGTTTCTCCGCTGCACTCTCTCTGGCTCAGCGCCAGGGGTGTCTGCCCTCCATGGGGGACTTAAGCCCCTGTCCCTAACAGTTCCAATTCCCACAATTTCACCCTGCGATCTTTTCTCTTTTTGAGTGCTTTTTATCAGTCTTCAAGTTAATGCTGGTCCCTAGTCTTAGGGGACTCTCGTATTGGGGTATTACTTCCCAATGTGTCTCCTCTGGTGGTTCCCTCCCCCTTTTGTTTATCTTCCGATACCAGTCCGGTGTTCCCGCTCCGCTTTACCTGCCCACTGGCATCTTCTGCCCCCGTAGAGATCCTGACGAGTAGAATTTTGATCTCAGGCTGATTTCATGAGTGATCGGAGTTCCTTGGTAGGTAATCAGCTCACTTTAGGGGACAGGTTGAACCAGAGCCTCCTCCTAGTTCCCTGCCATCTTGTCTCCCCCCATCTGTATTTCTTTCTTTCCTTTTTTGTTTTTTTTTAGTTTTTAAATTCTAGTTAGTTAACATGCAGTGTAATGTTAGATTCAAGTATTCAATTTAGTGATTCAACAGTTATATACAACATCTGGTGCTCATCACAACATGCACGCTCCTTAATCCATGTCACCTATTTAACTCCATTTTTAAAAGTCCAGGGATTTTTTTTTTTCCTTTAAAGATGAAAGAAAATATTTCAACATTCATGTCTATTAAAGTATTATTATAAAGACAGATTGAGGAAAATTATGTAAGATACGTTGAGTGCTTCAAATATTAAAATTCTTGTCTCTCATTTAACGAAACCTAGTTTCAAGACTATCTTTACTAAACAATGATTAAACATATAGACATTAAGCAAATTCAGTGTTATTCAATACATTTTATTTAATGCAATTATTTAGACAGATAAGAATATGACAGCTTCACTAAAAGTTCTATGTGTTGTGTTTACCATAAATAAATGAGAGGAAAATTGGTGACCCAACCTGGAGAGCCTAGATGCATAGGGCACGTATTGCATGGAGCACTGGGTGTGGTGCAAAAATAATAAATACTGTAGCGCCGAAAATAAATAAAAATAAATTAATTAATTAAAGAAAAACAAAAACTTCACGACTAAATCTACACCTTGAGATGCTTTCCAAAAGCATCTTTCCAAAATCCTTTTCAACTATTTTGAAGTTATCCATTTACCTTTTATTCTTTACAAAAAATAAAAGCATTTAAAAGGTAAAGTGGAAACTTTATTTCAGTTATTAAAAAAATCCCAAAAATCATATTGTGAAAAGGTGACACACTGAAGTTTTTACATTTATTTTTTCAGATTACGTTCCAGAAGCTGGTATCACCACAAAGTAGTGGAAAAGCTGACCAAGTATTAAGAACCAGAGTGAAATCTGCCCAGTGACATTGCTGCTTTCCTAAACATGTAATTATTTTTTTAAATTAATGCAGTTAAAGCCTCATGAGATGTCCTTCTTATGTAATTATAATTTCAGCTCTTGCCTGAAAGTATCAGATCGACAAGTAGAAACTATATCTATTGTAGTGTGGTAAATTCAGTAACATTAGATGACTAAGCTCAGGGTTTAATTGTTCAGATATAACTTGTAGCTTTACTTTGTTAACCATAAGATATAGAAGTATCATTGCTTTAGTTACTCGTATTTCTCCCACTACTCAAAATTCTGATTGCTCCACCAAACTGCTTCATATTTAGAGACCTTCAGGGTCTCCTTATTTTCTTTTTCATAGGATTTGATTTGTATTTAAATTCTATTTAGTTAACATAGATTGTAATATTGGTTCCAGGAGTAGAATTTAGCAACTCATCATTTACATATAACACCCAGTGTTCATCACAATTGCCCCCCTTAATACCCATCACCCATTTAAGCCATCCCCCCCACACCTCCCTTCTATCACACCTTGTTCTATATGGTTAAGAGTCTCTTAATGATTTGCTTCCCTCTTTTTTTTCTTCATGTATGTTCATCTCTTTTGTTTCTTAAATTCAACATATAACTGAAATGATACAATATCTCTGACTTTTTTCAGTTAGCATAATACACTCTAGCTCTATCCAGGATGTTGTAAATGACAAGATTTCATTATTATTAATGACTAAGTAATATTCCATTATATATGTAATGGAATATATATGATGAAGATACGTGTGTGTGTGTGTGTGTGTGTGTGTGTGTGTGTGTATGACATATAGTGGACATTTAGAATCTCCATAATTTGGCCATTGCTAACAATGTGACTATAATCAAAAATTGCATGTGACCTTCAAATCAGTATTTTTGTATCCTTTGAGTAAATACCTGGTAGTGCAGCTGCTGGGTTGTAGGGTAGCTCTATTTCCAACTTTTTGAGGAACCTACATACTGTTTTCCAGAGTGGCTATAGCAGTTCACATTCCCACCAATAGTGCAAAAGGGTTCCCCTTTCTCTGCACCTTATCAACATCTGTTGTTTCCTGTGTTGTTAATTTTAGCCATTCTGACATATGTGAGTTGGTATCTCATTGTGGTTCTGATTTGTGTTTCCCTTTTGAGTGATGTTGAGCATCTTTTCATCTGTCTCTTAGCCATATGGATGTTTTCTTTGGAAAAATGTCTATTCATGTCTTCTGCCCATTTCTTAACTGGATTATTTGTTTTTTTTAGGGGCGGGGAGTTGAGCTTCAGAAGTTCTTTATAGATTTTGGATACTAACCATTTAGTAGAAATGTCATCTGAAAATATTTTCTCCCATTCCACATGTTGCTTTTTAGTTTTGTTGATTGTTTCCTTCACTGTGCAAAGGTTCTTTATCTTGATGAAGTCCCAATAGTTCACTTGTGTCTTTGTTTCCCTTGGTTCCAGGAATTCGTCTAGTAAGAAGTTGCTATGGCCAATGTTAAGGAGTTTGCTGCCTGTGTTATCATGTAGGATTTTGATGGTGTCTTGTCTCATATTTAGGTCTTTCAAACATTTTGAATTTATTTTTGTGTATGGTGTAAGATATTTGTCCAGATTCACTCTTCTGAATGTTGCTGTCCAGTTTTCCCAATACTACTTTTTGAAGAGACTGTTTTTTTCCCACTGGATATTCTTTCCTGCTTTATTAAAGAGTAGTTGATCATATAGTTATGGGTCCACTTCTGCATTTTCTTTTTATTTTTTTAAGATTTTATTTATTTATTTGACAGACAGAGATCACAAGTAGGCAGAGAGGCAGGCAGAGAGAGATGGAGAAGCAGGCTCCCTGCTGAGCAGAGATCCCGATGCGGGACTTGATCCCAGGACCCTGGGATCATGACCTGAGCCGAAGGCAGAGGCTTTAACCCACTGAGCCACCCAGGCACCCCCACTTCTGCATTTTCTATTCTGTTCCTTTGATCTATGTGTCTGTTTTTGTGTCAGTACTATACTCTCTTGAGGTTTTTAATATCACTTGAAGTCTGGAGTTATGATGCCTCCAGCTTTGTTCTTCTTTTTCAAGATTTCTTTGGCCCTTTGAGGTCTTTAGTAGCTCCATACAAATGTTAGGATTGTTTGTTCTAACTCTGTGAAAAATGCTGGTGGAATTTGATAGGGATTGCCTTAAATGTGTAGACTGTTTTGGCTATTATAAATTTTAACAATATTTGTTCTTCCAACCCATGAGCATGGAATGTTTTTCCAAATCCTTTTGTCATTTTCAATTTCTTTCATAAGTCTTTGAAAGTTTTTGGAGTACAGATCTTTTACCTCTTCGGTTAAATTTATTCCTAGGTATTTTATGGGTTTTGGTTCATTTGGAAATGGGATTGATTCTTTGATTTCTCCTTCTGCTGTTTCATTATTGGTGTATAGAAATGCAACAGATTTCTATATATAGATATTTTTTCCTGAAACTTTGCTGAATTCATGTATCAGTTTTAGCAATTTTTGATGGACTATTTTGGGATTTGTACATACACTATCATTTCATCTATGAATAATGAAAGTTTTGCTTCTTCCTTGCCAAATTGGATGCTATTTATTTGCTTGTTTGTTTATTTATTTTTGTTATTGTTATTGTTGTCTGATTGCTGAGGCTAGGACTTCCAAGGCTATGTTAAACAGTAATGGTGAAAATGGATATACCTGTCTTGTTCTTGACCATAGAGGAAAAGCACTCAGTTTTTCCCCATTGAGATTAATATGAGGTGTGTGTATTTCCTATATGGCCTTTATGATGTTGAGGTATATTCCATCTATCCCTACTTTCTTGAGGATTTTTATCAAGAATGGATGTTGTAATTTGTCTAATGTTTTTTTCTGCATCTGTTGGGAGCATCATATAGTTCTTATCCTTTCTTTTATTAATGTGGTGAATCATGTTGATTGATTTGGAAATATTCAGCAAACCCTTTAGCCAGGTATACTTCCCACTTGCTCATGGTGAATAATTCTTTGAATGTCCCATTGGATTCAATTTGTTAGCACGTTAGAGAGAATTTTTGCATCCTTGTTCATCAGGAGTATTGGCCTGTAATTCTCCTTTTCAATGGGGTTTTTGTCTGGTTTGGGAATCAAGGTAATGCTGGCCTAGCATGAATTTGGAAGTTTTACTTCCATTTCCATTTTTGGAACAATATGAGAAGAATAGGTATTAATTCTTTTTAAATGTTTGGGAGAATTCTCCTGTGAAGCTATCTGGCTCTGGACTTTGTTTTGTTGGGAGATTTTTGATTTCTGATTAATTTCTTTGCTAGTTATGGGTCTGTTTAAATTTTCTATTTCTCTATGTTTCAGTTTTGGTAGGTTATATGTTTGTTGGAATTCATCCATATCTTCCAGATTGCCCAATTTTTTAGCATATAATTCTTCATAATATTTTCTTATAATTGTATTTCTCTGGTGTTGGTTGTGATGTCTACTTTCATTTGAGACTATATTTCTTTGTGTCCTTTATCTTTTTTTTTATTAAGTGTGGCTAGAGTTTTATCAGTTTGTTTAATTCTTTCAAAGAACAGGCTCCTAGTTTTATTGATTTATTCTACTGGTTCTGTGTTTCTATATCATTTGTTTCTGGTCTATCCTTTATTATTTGCCTTCTCTGAATTAGCCTTTATTTGCTCTTCCTTACACTCCTATAGGTGTAAGTTTAGGCTGTGTATTTGAGACTTTTGTTGCTTCTTAATATAGGCCTGTATTGCTATATATTTCCTTCTTGGGATCATTTTTGCTGTATCCCAGAGGTTTTGGACAACTGTGTTTTCATTTTTACTGGCTTCCATGTACTTTTAAATTTCTTCCTTAATTTCTTGGTTGGCCCATTCATTCTTTAGTAGGATGTTCATTAACCCCTATGTATGTGTGGTCATTCCACATTTTTTTCTTCTGGTTGACCTCAAGTTTCATATCTTTGTGGTAAAAAAGGATGAGTGGTATAATCTACATATTTTTTTATTTGTTGAGGCATGATTTGACCCAATATGTGATCTATCTTGGAGAATGTTCCTTGTGCAGTTGAAAAGAATGTATATTCTGCTGCTTTAGGATGAAATGTTCTCAGTATATATGTTAAGTCCATCCAGTCCAATGTATCATTCAAATCCATTGTTTCCTTGTTGATTTTCTGCTTAGATGATCCGTCCGTTGCTGTAAGTGAAGTGTTAAAGTCCTCTGCTATTATTGAATCATTATCAATGAGATTCTTTATGTTTGTTATTGATTGACTTATATATTTGGCTACTCCCAAGTTGAGGACATAAATGTATAAAATTGTTACGTCTTCTTGTTGGATAGACCCCTTTAATATGGTATAATGCCCTTCTTCATCTCTTGTTACAGTCTTTGTTTGAAATCTAATTTGTCTGATGTAAGTATGGCTACTCCAGTTTTCTTTTGACATCCATTAGCATGATAAATGTTTCTCTGTCCCCGCACTTCAGTCTGTTGTTGTCTTTAGGTCCATATTAAGTTGGCAGCATATAGATAGGTCTTGTTTATTTTTAATGCATTCTGATACCCTATATCTTTTGATTGGAGCATTTAGTCCATTTATACTCAGAGTAATTATTGATAGATATGAATTTAATTCCATTGTATCACCTGTGAAATCATTGTTTATGGGGACGATTCTCTGTTCCTTTCTAGTTTTTGTTGCTTTTGGTCTTGCTTTCCCACTCAAAGAGTCGATTTAATATTTCTTGCAAAGCTTGGTTAATGTTCCCAAACTCCTTTAGTTTTGTTTGGCTGCAAGACTCCTTACCCCTCCTTCTGTTCTGAATGATAGCCTTGCTCCATAAAGTACTCTTGGCTGCATATTTTTTCCCATTCAGCACTTTGAATATATCATGCTGTTCTCTTCTGGTCTTTCAAGTTTCTGTGTAGAGATCTGCCGCTAACCTTCTTTGTCTTCCCTGGTATTTTAGTGAGTTCTTTTCCCTTTCGGCTTTTGGGATTTTTTCCTTACCTCTGTATTTTGCAAATTTTACTAAGATATGTCTTAGTGTTGGTCTGCTTCTGTTGATTTTGAGAGGAGTTCTCTGTGCCTCCAAGATTTGGATGTCTGTCTCCTTAGCCAGTTTAGGGAAGTTTTCAGCTATAATTTCTGCAGTTTAAGTTTCTGCCCCCTTTTCTCTTTCTTTTTCTGGGACTCCTATGACACCAATGTTGTTATGCTTTATGGATTTGCTGAGTTCCCTAAGTAAGTCTTCATTTGTGATCCAATATTTTTTCTTTGACTCTTCTTTTGCCTTCATTATTTTCCATAATTTTATCCTCTATATCACTTATTCATTCCTGTGGTTCTTCTTTCCTTATGGTCATTACAGCAGTCAGTTTTGTATCTCAGCTATAGCACTTTTTATTTTGGGCTGACTGGTTTTTAGTTCTTTTATCTCTGTGGTAAGAGACTCCCTGGTGTCTTCTCTGCTTTTCTCAAGCCCAGCTAGTATCCTTATGATTGTTGCTTTAAATTATGGATCAGGCATGATACTTATATCTGTTTGATCATCTTTTCTTGTGTTTTTTTTTTCTTTTGAAATGAATTACACAGTTTTGGCATTTTTTTTCCCTGTCTCCATCTCCTGTGTTTTATGAAAGCCTCTTATGTTTGCTGCTCCTGAGAGTAATGGCTTAATTAAGAAGAGGGCATATAGAGTCTAGGACCTGGCACATCAGGAAGTAGTTCTGGTGTATGCTGTGTACACGCCACTGTTGTGTTTTGGCTGCCTTTTCCTTCATTTCAGTCCTCTGAAGAATTTCTCCTTGACTGCTTGGGGAGTTTTTGGGTCTTGTTCAATGTGTGGTGAGTTTTAACTGTGTTTTGGTCTGCCTGTTAATAAAGGTTAGACTGTATTTCCAGTAGAGCTAAGGCTTTGAAGATCTCTGTGGTCAGTAGACTCAGTGCATGCATGAGATTTATGCTGGTTTTGGCAGAGGGACTCAGTGCTGCTCTGGTTCTCAGGTACACTTGCTCTGGTACCAAAAGCATCTGCAGAGTGCAGAGGAGTATGGGTGGTTTAAGCAGTTTATGCCTCCAGTGTGGTTCCTTTGTCACTCTCTGAAATTCAACTATGCTGATGGGTAGGGTGAAAATTGCATTAGCCTGCTCTCTTGTCCCTGAAGAGGGGAATTTGCACCCACTGCTGTTCAGGAATCCCTCACAGAAGAGCTAACAATCTCCCCTCCTATTTACTAGGCAACTTTCAGATCCCTGTCTTCACCCTATCTGTTCTGGGCCTTCTGGCCACCTGATGTGCAGTGCTCCTGTGTTTTATCTCAGGCTCACTGGTTGGGTTTCAAAACTCCAAATTTTAGGTACCTAGAATAACATGGGCCCATGCTGATCCTCTGTGGAGGGTCTCACTAAGCTATGGCTTGAGCTGGTTTGTCTCAGAATTGCAGTCACACAAACATTCAGGGACTTAGAGCTTATGGTGAAGTTCAGCAAAATCTATGTGTCTAAGTTAGCTGCCCTCAGCAGGTGTCTCTGCTCCCATGATAAGGAGGAGGGCAGCACAATGGCACCGCCAGCGTCTTTGTCACCTGAGAGACAGTGCCACCACTCCCCAAAGGGGAACTCTCTTTCCCAGTGTGACCCAGGATATTCTCAAACCACACTCTTCACTCCGGTGCCTCTGCCCTCCTTCTCCACAGGAACACCACTATGCCTGCCAGGCTTGACCAAGTGTTGTGTGGATATCTGAAACTTCAGACTTTGAGTTCCACTGGTTGTAAAAACTTGCAATAATTAGCCCCTCTCTTTTTCCCAGTAAATGGACTTAGTGAAATGTTATGTTTTTCTTGTGCAACCACCTGAATGTTGTTCTCTCTTTCTCCTCTTTCTTTGATCAGTTCTTACTTCCCTTTGCAGTACCCATGAACCTTTTCTCCCCAAGTCATATCTCTGCACCTTCTACTTTCCACAATGTGGCCTCTTACTCCCTCTAGTTGTGAAGATTTTTCTCTCAGTTCTCACATCAATATCTTGGGTGTTCAGAAAGATTTGGTATTGATCTAGCTATGTTCAAGGGATGAGACGAGCATAGGGTCCTGCTACTACTCTGCCATCTTAACTCCTGATTCCCTTACTTAAAATCCATGTGTCCTTAAAGCTTAGGTGGTCCCCTTGTAGACAGTAGGTAGTTTAGTTTTTGTCTTTTGATTAGAGAATTCAATCCAGCTACATATTTTTAACTTTTTCATATTAACAAATTATTATAGCCAGAACTATTTTTAGTGTTTTAGTTGTCTAGTATTTATACTAATTCTAAGTTATTAAATACCACCACATTATAATATTAGAGTATTCTGAATCTGACTGCATGTTTACCTTTATCAGTGTACTGTATATTTCATATACTTAGCAGCATATTGTATATTTCATATGTTTCAATATTTCCTTATGAATTATATAATTTAATGTGTTTTAGTGTTACTAATTAGCATCATTTTCAGCTTATGAACTCATTTCAGCATTTATTTAAAAACAGGTCTATTGGTAATGATCTCTATTAGCTTTTGTTTGTTAAAGAACATTTTATTTTGCCTTTTTTTAAGGCTTTTATTTATTTATATGAGAGAGAGAGAGAGAACAAGTAGGAGGGAGAAGGAGAAGCAGACTCCCCTGCTGAGCAAGGAGCCTGATGTGGGGATAGATCCCAGGACTCTGGGATCATGGCCTGAGCCAAAGGCAGGTGATTAATTAACTGAGCCACTCAGGTGTCCCTTTTGCCTTACTTTATGAAGCCCACCTTCACTGGGTAAAATATTCTTCATTTACAATTTTTTCTTCTAGCATGTTAAATATAGCATTCCATTGTCTCATTGCTTGCCAAGTCTCTGCTGAGGAATCCACTGATGGCTTTATGTGGTTTCCTTTGTATAAGAGTATTTTTTTCTCTTGTTGTTTTTTTTTTTAAAAAAAAAGGTTTCCAAAAAATTATGTATGTATGTATGTATGTATGTATGCATGTATTTATTTATAGGAAGGTCTGGTGATTTGTATTTTATTCTCAAAGGGGTATTTAGTCATTCAATGATTTTTTTTTGTGTTATATTAGTCACCATATAATACATTAGTTTTTGATGTAGTGTTCCACAATTCATTGTTTGTGTATAACAATCAGTGCTCCATGCAATCCGTATCCTTCTTAATACCCATCACAAGTCTCACGCATCCTCCCACCCCTTTCCCCTCTAAAACCCTCAGTTTGTTTCCCGGAGTCCATAGTCTCTCATGGCTCATCTACCACCCTGATTTTTTCTCTCCTTCTCCTAATGTTCTCCATGCTATTCCTTATGTTCCACAAATAAGTAAAACTATATGATAATTGACTTTCTCTGTTTGACTTCTTTCACTTAGCATAATCTCCTTCAATCCCATCCATGTTGATTTAAAAACTGGGTATTCATTCTTTCTGATGGCTGAATAATATTTCATTGTGTATATGGACCACATCTGCTTTATTAATCTTGGTGCTTTCCACAGTTTGGCTATTGTGGACATTGCTGCTGTGACCATTAGGGTACATACAACCCTTCTTTTCACTACATCTATCTTGCTGCTTTTAAAATTTCTTTCTTGTGTTTGATTTTAGACTGTTTTAGAATAATTTGTTGTAGAAAATATCATTTTGCATTAAAAATTTTCTGGCCTACTAACATGATGAAGTTGCTTGTCCAAATTTTTCCCTCTGGCCGGGAATTTCTTATGCATTATTTCTTTAAATAAACCTTCAATCCTTTTTTCTAGCTCTTCTTCTAATGGGACTCCAAGAGCATGTAGATTGGTTTTCTTTATGAAGTCACATAACTGTTACTAACTTTCCTTGTTTCCTTTCATTCTTTTTCTTTTCTATTTTATTTATTTATTTGATTGATTAATTTCAATTGATCTCTTTTAACAATACCCTCCCTGCTTTATTTCTTTTACTTTGTCATTGTGGTCTTGAAATTCTCTAGTTCAATCATTTTATGTTTCAGCTTCAAAATTTTTGTTTTGTGTATTGATTCATTCATTTTTTAAATTAGGGTATAATTTGCATGTTATATTACTTTCATATGTACAATTTAATGATTTAATGCTTGTATTATTGTAATGATCACCACAGTAAGGCCAGTTGCTATCATTACCATAGTTACTTTTTTTTTCTTATGATGAGGGCTTTTGTGATATATTTTCCTAACTATATTTAAACTATGCAATGCAGTATTATTAACTGTAATCATCGTGCTGTACATTACAGTATCTTGACTTATTCATTTTTTATTGGAAATTTGTATTTTTTGACCCTCTTCACCCAATTCATCATTTCCTTCCCATGGCTTGGGCAACCCTCAATTTGTTCTTTGTATCTATGATCATGTTTTATTTATTTTTGTTTGTTTGTTATTGTTGTTGATTTTAGATTTCACATGTGAAATCATATGGTACTTTTGTTTTTCTGTGATTTTTTTCACTTCACATGTCTTCGTGATTGATTCTTGTTGTCTCATTTTTATTATTTTTTATGACTGAATATGTATATACATATCATATGTTCTTTTTTTTAATTTTTTAATTTTTTTTTTAAATTTCTTTTCAGCGTAACAGAGTTCATAGTTTTACACCACACCCAGTGCTCCATGCAATGCGTGCCCTCCACAATACCCACCACCTGGCTCCCCTAACCTCCCACCCCCCGCCCCTTCAAAACCCTCAGGTTGTTTTTCAGAGTCCATAGTCTCTCATATGTTCTTAATTCATCTATCAATGGGTATTTTTTTCATGTCTTGACTCTCATAAATTATGCTGCAATAAACATGTGTATTCATATAACTTTTTGAATTAGTATTATCATTTTCCCTGGATAAAAAATCAGGAGTGAAATTGCTGGATTATATAATAGTTTTAGTTTTAGGTTTTTTATTTAAGAACTTCCATACTTTTTGCCATGGTGACTAAACATGTTTACATTCTCACCAACAATGTTGAAAGGGTCCCTTCTTTGTCCATCTTCACCAAAACTTGTCATTGTGTTTTTCTTTTTCATAATAGTCACTCTAACATGTGTGAGATAATTCCTCACTGTGGTTTTAATTTGCATTTTCCTGATTGCCTATTGCCCATCTGCATATCTTCTTTGGAAAAATATCAACTCAGATCCATTTTTTATTTGATTGTTTATTACTATTATTAATGATTTGCTATTGAGTTAGATGACTTTTTCGTGTATTTTGAGTATTAGGCTCTTTTGCAGATATGACTTGCAAATATTTTCTCCCATTCAGTAGATTTTAGGGATTTTATGGTTTCAGGTCTCACATTCAAGTCTTGAAAACACATTGAGGTAATTTTTGTCTATGATGTAAAATAGTGGCCCAGTGTCATTCTTCTGCATTTATTGAAGAGGCTGTTCTTTCCCCATTGTATATTTTTGGCCCCTTGTTTGTAAATTAATTGGCCACATATATATTTCTTTTTTTTTAATTTTTGTATCTCTTAATTCATTTTGTTCTTGTATTGTTTTCCTGACATTGTTAAATTATTTATCTTTGTTCTTTTATAGATCTCTGAATATCTTTAGAATAATTTATAATAATTCTGAATTTTTGCTGGGAAATTTATGGGTTTTATTAGTTTGGGGCCATTTACAGAGGTTTATTCTATCTCTTTGGTGGAGTCATGTCTCTATGATTCTTTGTAATATCTGTAGTCTTGTGTAGGCATTTGCATTTGACAAAGTAGTCACATCTTGTAGTGTTTATGAATGAGTTTTCTAAGGGAAGGGGAGGGGGCATACTGGAGTGCGCTGTTACTCCAGTCCTAGTGGTGCAGGATAACAACTGCAGAGGCAAGTGGCAGTAGTTGGTCCAGGGAGGCATTACTACTGTCAGCTCAATTTATTGGGTCCACCTTATTAAAAACGGCATTGTTCTTGGATAGTACAGTGGGTAGTCTGTGCTTACTGCAAACCTTGTTTCATTTCCAGTTTTACTGGCTAGGAATCAGTTTAGGTGGTGGCGGCTGGAGCTAGTGGTGTGCAAACATGCTGCTGTGGGAACCAGCTGCAGATGCCTGTGTAGTGGTAAGTGGCACTTGCAGATACATATATAGTGGTGAGCACCAGTGCATGCAGTAAGAATTGAGCCCAACTGCAGTTACACTTCCAGCTATAAGGGCCTTAGTTGTTGGCATATTCTCCTATGGCTGCACAGTTTCTCGCTGGGCTTGTGTACTGTAGTGAAGGGCTTTGCCAGGGATCAAGCAATTGGTATGGAAATGCACAGGTGTTGGGACTAGCCCGACGTGCATGTTAGCCATTGGAGTCTTGGATAGTATCCTGATTTTACTCTGCTACAAAGTCGTAGGCTGGATGTTACTGTAGTTCTCAGTCTCTGGAAAAGGTGGGGATGGCAGGATCTGGGGAGGCACTCAGGTAGCCAGCATAAGCAAACAAATACCTTTGGGCTGAAAACTGGTGAAATCTTCAGGATATCAGTGATATCTATAGTGGCCATTAGTTTCTTCAGTTATTAAATCACCCATGTTTGACTGCAGAGTAGGTCACTGTGAACAGTGATTGCTTCCACTTCATGTCTGCTGTTGGCAACCCCTGTTTTTCTTCCTTGTCCCTAGTCATCTGTATACTTCTCAGCTTTATATGTTTGGTGGGCATAAAACTGATGTGATAGCTTCCTGTGGTACCTAGAAAGGCTGGAAAAGCTGGTCACTCATCCCGCTCTTTCTTTCCTGATGAGGAGATCTCTTCCAAGCTGGGGAATTTGCTTTTGATGTTGAGTAATATTGGTGTGCGTAATGGGATGATACAAGCAAAATGAAATTGTTTCCTTTCCCTTCTTGCATGATTATATTCAGGCTTTTTCTTCCAACATGTTGCTAAAGTTTTAAAGTAGACTGAAGAACTCTTGCAGAGCTGTTTTGTTCATGCATACTTATCTAATTGTTGGTGTTTGTAGAGGAATGAAGACTGGGGTCTCTTATGTCACCATTTTGGTGACATTATTCTCATATTTTTGATTTTCAAAATTACATGATACTTTGGAAAATATGCCTTAGAATTATTTAAATTTATACTATGTTGTAGAGCATTATATAAGATTTTTTATATTTCATTAAAGATAAACTCTGAAAAAAGGCATAGTAAAAATATATTTTCCCTCACAAAAAAATTGAAATTCACCATGAATAACGTGATCCAAAGACATAAACTCTTTAGGTTTTGTGGCTCAGCCATTTTCAATACATTGTTTTTAGACTTCATACACTAGTAGATGGGCAACAGTGAAGCAGATTGTTTATGAAGGTCTTTTTCTTCACTTTTTAATTTGCAATGGTTCTAAATTCAACATAAGTTGCAAAATAGTGCATAACTGTTCCATATACCCTTCCCTCAGTTTCTTCTAATGGTTACATCTTACATAATTATAATATAAAACCATTAATATACCATAGTGTAGTTCTTTGTTGTTTTATCACACTTGCAGATTCATCTTGCCATTCAATTGCCATATGGGCATACACATATTATAATGCACTTAATAACAAATATGAATGAAATAATCAATAATAATGCAATAATAGTAGGGTGTTGAATACCCTATTTATATCAATGGACAGATCACCTAAACAGAAAATCAACAAGGAAAGCTTTGAATGATATGGCTTTGAATGATACACTGGAAGAGATGGATTTAACAGATATATTCAGAACATTCTGTTCTAAAACATTAAAACACACATTCTTTTCTAGTGCACATGGGACATCTTCCAGAATAGATAGCATATTAGCTCACAAAACAGGCCTCACCAAATTTAATAAGATCAGAGTCATACCATGCATCTTTTCTGACCATTTCATATGAAAGTAAAAGTCAGCCACAAGAAAAAAATATGGGAAGACCACAAATACATGGAGGTAAACAACATGCTACTATACAAGGAATGGGTCAACCAGGATATAAAAGAGGAAATACAAATTTGCACCACACGAAAACACAATGGTCAAAAAGCTTTGGGATGCAGTGAAAGCAGTTCTATGAGGGAAGTTTATAGAAATACAGGCTTACCTTAAGAAGCAAGAAAAATCTCAAATAAATAACTTAACCTTACACCTATAGGAACCAGAAAAAGAATAACAAATGAAACCTAAACCAATAGAAGGGAGGAAATTAAAAAAAAAAAAAGATGAGAAGAGAAATAGAGGATATAGAGTTAAAAAACAAAAACAGACAGCAACAACAAGAAAACAAAACAGACAATCAATGAAACCAGGAATTGGTTCTTTGAAAAAATTAATAAAATTGCTAGATATATTTATAAAAAAATAAAAAGACTCCGGTAAATAACATGAGAAATGAATGAGGAGAAAGAATAACCAATGAAAAAAATACAATTATAAGAGAATATCATAAAAATATGCCAAAAATTGTAAAATGTAGAAGAAATGGTAAATTCCTAGAAATATGCAAACTATAAATCTGAGACAAGAAGAAATAGAAAATTTGAATGGACTGAAAACCAGCAAGAAAATTGAATCAAGAATCAAGAATCTTACAAGAAGAAGAAGTTCAGGACCAGGTAGCTTTACAAGCAAATTCTACCAAACATTTAAAGATTTTATTTATTTGTTTGCTTTATTTATTTATTTATTTATTTATTTACTTATTTATTTATTTGAGAGAGAGAGAGGAGGCATGAGTGGCGGGGTAGAGCAGAGAGAGGAACAAGCAGACTCTGTGCTGAATGAGGAGCCTTATGTGGGTCTTGATCCTATGACTCTGTGACCATTTCTTAAGCTGCCATTAAGAGTTGGACGCTCAACTGAATGAGCCACCCAAGTGACCCTTACCAACATTTAAAGGAGAATGAATCTCTTTTTTCTCAAACTATTTCAAAAAAATACAAAAGGAAGGAAAATTTCCAAATTCATTCAATGTGAGTAGCATTACCCTCATATGAAAACCAGATAAAGACTCCATTAAAAAGAGAACTGCAGGCCAATATCTATGATGAATATAGATGAAATATCCTCCAAAACACAGTAGCCAATGGAACCTAACAATAGAGTAAAGCAATCATCTACCACAGGCAAGTGAGATTTTTCCCCCAGGTTTTAAGCGTGGTTCAGTATTCACAAATCAATCAGTGTGATACATCACATCATGACAAAATGGTAAGAAGCATATGATCATTTCAACAGATGCAAAAAAAAAGCATTTGACAAAGTTACGTCCATTCATGAAAAAAAAAAAAAACTTCAACAAAGTAGGAATAGAGAGAACATACCTCAAAATAATACAAGCTACCTATGAAAAACCCATAGGTAACATCATCATTAATGTTGAAAACATGCAAGGTTTTCTCCTAAGGTCAGGTACAAGGCAAGAATGTCCACTTGAACCACTTTAACACAACATAGTGCTGGAAGTCCTAGCCATGGCAATCACATAACATAAAGAAATAATATGCATCATAATTGGTAAGGAAGAAGTAAAATTTCCCCTATTTGCACATGACATCATATTCTAGAGAAAATCCAAAAGACCACCAATAAACTGATGGAACAGGTACATATATTCGTTAAAGTTTCAGGATACAAAACCAATGTGCAGAATTCTGTTGCATTTCTACACATAATGAAGTAGAAAGAGAAATTAAGAAATAAATCCCATTTAAAATTATACCCAAGGACCCACACAAGATGGTGAAGTAGGGGACCCTATTTTTTTTAATTAATTTATTTTCAGAGTAACAGAATTCCTTGTTTATGCACCACACCCAGTGTTCCATGCCATATGTGCCCTCCATAATTCCCCCCAGCTGGCTCCCCCAACCTCCCACCTCCCACCCCTTCAAAACAACTCAGGTTGTTTTTCAGAGTCCATAGTCTCTCATGTTTCATCTCCCCTTCCAATTTCCCTCAACTCCCTTCTCCTCTCCATCTCCCCATGTTCTCCATGTTATTTGTTATGCTCCACAAATAAGTGAAACCATATGATAATTAACTCTCTCTGCTTGACTTATTTCACTCAGCATAATCTCTTCCAGTCACGTCCATGTTGCTACAAAAGTTGGGTATTCGGGGAGGAGTCAAGATGGCGGAGAAGTAGCAGCCTGAGACTACATCAGGTAGCAAGAGATCAGCTAGATAGCTTATCAAACCATTGCAAACACCTACAAATCCAATGGGAGATCTAAGAGAGGAAGAACAGCAATTCTGGAAACAGAAAATCAACCACTTTCTGAAAGGTAGGACCGGGGGAGAGTGAATCAAATGTGACGGGAGAATAGACTGTGGGGGAGGGGCCGGCTCCCGGCAAGCGGCGGAGGAAAGGAGCACTAAATCGGGACTTTTAAAAGTCTGCTCCACTGAGGGATATCACTCCAGAGGCTAAACCGGGGTGAAGCCCATGCGGGGTCAGCGTGGCCCCAAGTCCCGCAGGGTCACAGAAGGATCGGGGGTGTCTGAATGTCGCAGAGCTCGCAGGTATGGGAGCAGGGAAGCCGGCTACAGAGACAGAGCCAAGGAGTGAGCTCTCAGCTCGGGTTTACCTTGAACCGGTCGCAGGCTGGGTGAGCTCGGAGCACGGCCGAAGGCCAGGGAGACGGGAGTGATTGGGGCTTTTCTCTGAGGGCGCACTGAGGAGTGGGGCCCCGAACTCTCAGCTCCTCCTGGCTGGAGATTGGGAGGCCGTCATTTTCATTCCCGTCCTCCAGAACTCTACGGAAAGCGTTTAGGGAACAAAAGCTCCCAAAAGCGAAACCGAGCAGACTACTTAGCCCCGCCCCTGGTAAGGGCGGTGCAACTGCGCCTCCGGCAAAGACACTTGAGAATCACTACAACAGGCCCCTCCCCCAGAAGATCAACAAGAAATTAGCCAAGACCAAGTTCACTTAACAAGGAAAGCAGCGGAATCCCAGAGGAGGAGAAAGCAAAGCATGGAACTCATGGCTTTCTCCCCATGATACTTCAGTCTTGCAGTTGATTCAGTTTTTTCTTTAATTTTATTATTTTTTCTTTTTTTCTTTTTCTACTAATTTTTTTTACTTTTACCCTTTTCATTTTTAACATTTTTTAACAAGTCTATCTTAAAAATACCTTTCCAAAAAATAATAATCTTTTTTGAACCTGTATTATTATAGTCATATTTTATCCTTCATAGTATTTAACTTTATGTTTTGTATTCACATAAGTGTTTATTCTTCTAAAAAATTTGGGGTACAACTTCCTCTAGTGGATCAAAATATACCCTAAATCTAGCTCCGGGCTTGTTCAAGCCTGAGCAAATTCTCTCCACTTTCTTTTACTTTTTTTTTTTTTTTAAGATTTTATTTATTTATATGACAGACAGAGATCACAAGTAGGCAGAGAGGTGGGCAGAGAAAGGAAGAAGCAGGCTCCCCGCTGAGCAGAGAGCCCGATGTGGGGCTGGATCCCAGGACCCTGAGATCATGACCTGAGCTAAAGGCAGAGGCCTTAACCCACTGAGCCACCCAGGTGCCCTCCACTTACTTTTTCTTTATTCTCCCA
The DNA here is from genome assembly GCA_004024625.1 of Mellivora capensis. Taxonomy (NCBI): domain Eukaryota; kingdom Metazoa; phylum Chordata; class Mammalia; order Carnivora; family Mustelidae; genus Mellivora; species Mellivora capensis. Next base: position 2,875 of record PISX010028503.1, on the reverse strand, counting down.
ACCAACTTACTTTATCAACTCCTTTTTTTATTTCTTATTTTTTATTTTTTTTATAAATTTTTTAATTTTTTATAAACATGTAAAGTATTTTAATCCCCAGGGTACATGTCTGTGAATCACCAGGTTTACACACTTCACAGCACTAACCATAGCACATACCTTCCCCAATGTCCATTACCCAACCCCCCTTTCCCGACCCCCTCCCCTCAGCAACCCTCAGTTTGTTTTCTGAAATTAAGAGTCACTTATGGTTTGTCTCCCTCCCAATCCCATCTTGTTGCTTTTCTTCTTTTCCTACCCCCTTAACCGCCCATGTTGCATCTCCACTTCCTCATATCAGGGATATCATATGATAGTTGTCTTTCTCCAATTGACTTATTTCACTAAACATGATACCCTCTAGTTCCATCCGTGTCATTGCAAATGACAAGATTTCATTACTTTTGATGGCTGCATAGTATTCCATTGTGTATATATACCACCTCTTCTTTATCAATTCATCTGACGATGGACATCTAGTTTCCTTCCATAGCTTGGCTATTGTAGACATTGCTGCTATAAACATTCGGGTGCACGTGCCCCTTCAGATCACTACGTTTGTATTGTTAGGGTAAATAACCAGTAGTGCAATTGCTGGGTGATAGGGTAGTTCTATTTTCAAGTTTTGAGGAACCTCCACGCTGTTTTCCACAGCGGTTGCACCAGCTTACATTCCCACCAACAGTGTCGGAGGGTTCCCCTTTCTCCGCATCCTCGCCAGCATCTGTCATTTCCTGACTTGTTAATTTTAGCCATTCTGACTGGTGTGAGGTGATATCTCATTGTGGTTTTAATTTGTATTTCCCTGATGCCGAGTGATGTGGAGCACTTTTTCATGTGTCTTTTGGCCATCTGGATGTCTACTTTGCAGAAATGTCTGTTCATGTCCTCTGCTCATTTCTCGATTGGGTTATTTGTTCTTTGGGTGTTGAATTTGATAAGTTCTTTATAGATTTGGACACTAGCCCTTTATCTGATATATCGTTTGCAAATATCTTCTCCCATTCTGTCAGTTGTCTTTTGGTTTTGTTAACTGTTTCCTTTGCTGTGCAAAAGCTTTTGATCTTGATGAAATCCCAATAGTTCATTTTTGCCCTTGCTTCCCTTGCCTGTGGCAATGTTCCTAGGAAGATCTTGCTGCGGCTGAGGTCGAAGAGGTTGCTGCCTGTGTTCTCCTCAAGGATTTTGATGGATTCCTTTCTCACATTGAGGTCCTTCATCTACTTTGAATCTATTTTCATGTGTGGTGTAAGGAAATGGTCCAATTTCATTTTTCTGCAAGTGGCTGTCCAATTTTCCCAACACCGTTTATTGAAGAGGCTGTCTTTTTTCCATTGGACATTCTTTCCTGCTTTATCGAAGATTAGTTGACCATAGAGTTGAGGGTCTATTTCTGGGCTCTCTATTCTATGTGTCTGTTTTTGTGCCAGTACCATACTGTCTTGATGATGACAGCTTTGTAATAGAGCTTGAAGTCCGGAATCGTGATGACACCAACTTTGGCTTTCTTTTTCAATATTCCTTTGGCTATTTGAAGTCTTTCTGGTTCCATATAAATTTTAGGATTATTTGTTCCATTTCTTTGAAAAAGATGGGTGGCATTTTGATAGGGATTGCATTAAATGTGTATATTGCTTTAGGTAGCATAGACATTTTCACAATATTTGTTCTTCCAATCCAGGAGCATGGAACATTTTTCCATTTCTTTGTGTCTTCCTCAATTTCTTTCATGAGTACTTTATAGTTTTCTAAGTATAGATTTTTATCCTCTTTGGTTAGGTTTATTCCTAGGTATCTTATAGTTTTGGGTGCAATTGTAAATGGGATTGACTCCTTACTTTCTCTTTCTTCTGTCTTGTTGTTGGTATAGAGAAATGCAACTGATTTCTGTGCATTGATTTTATATCTTGACACTTGACTAAATTCCTGTACAAGTTCTAGCAGTTTCGGAGTGGAGTCTTTTGGGTTTTCCACATAGAGTATCATATCATCTGCAAAAAGTGAGAGTTTGACTTCTTCTTTGCCGATTTGGATGCTTTTAATTTCATTTTGTTTTCAGATTGCTGAGGCTAGGACTTCTAGTACTATGTTGAATAGCAGTGGTGATAATGGACATCCCTGCCGTGTTCCTGACCTTAATGGAAAAGCTTTCAGTTTTTCTCCATTGAGAATGACATTTGCGGTGGGTTTTTCATAGATGACTTTGGTAATATTGAGGTATGTGCCCTCTATCCCTACACTTTGAAGAGTTTTGATCAGGAAGGGATGCTGTACTTTGTCAAATGCTTTTTCAGCATCTATTGAGAGGATCATGTGGTTCTTGTTCTTTCTTTCATTAATGTGTTGTATCACATTGATTGATTTGTGGATGTTGAACCAACCTTGCCGCCCTGGAGTAAATCCCACTTGGTCGTGGTGAATAATCCTTTTAATGTACTGTTGAATCCTACTGGCTAGTATTTTGGTGAGAATTTCCGCATCTATGTTCATCAAGGATATTGGTCTGTAATTCTCTTTTTTGATGGGATCTTTGTCTGGTTTTGGGATCAAGGTGATGTTGGCCTCATAAAATGAGTTTGGAAGTTTTCCTTCCATTTCTATTTTTTGGAACAGTTTCAGGAGAATAGGAATTAATTCTTCTTTAAATGTTTGGTAGAATTCCCCTGGGAAGCCGTCTGGCCCTGGGCTTTTGTTTGTCTGGAGATTTTTGATGACTGTTTCAGTCTCCTTACTGGTTATGGGTCTGTTGAGGTTTTCTATTTCTTCCTGGTTCAGTTGTGGTAGTTTATATGTCTCTAGGAATGTATCCATTTCTTCCAGATTGTCAAATTTGTTG